>QVOB01007670.1:0-15222 GCA_014839585.1 Pseudomyrmex concolor | reverse complement strand
CTCAAATTGAAGTAGCGATAGCGTGATATTGTCTGCTCTCTCTGACGAGCGCGTCACAATCGTTGAATTTGTGCGTGATTAATAGGCGCGATCTCATGTTTTATTAATTTTAACTATTTTTCTCGTGCATACATATTCCCTCCCTTTCTCACACCCTCAATTTCCCGCTCGATAATGTAAGTTTAGCTTCGCTATCGTTGCGCGGTTAAAGATATTTTATGAACAGACGGGATAAAATCCGAGATAAAATCGCGATCGGAAGATCCTGCCGACTTGCTAACATATTTATGTGCGCGAAAAAACGCGCGCGCGCATGAAAGCGCATTTCTGCCTCCGTATGCTCGCGAGTAGTAAACTCCTTTTTCATGAGACGCCGTTTCGCGCACGGAACCCTTCCGCATTGTCACCGCCCACGATACGCATCTTATTGCCTTTTATCGCGCCATAGGTTCCCCATAAAACCACAAGGTTATGGTCTAATTTGTCGTCTCCGGGAATGGTCTCTCCGCGCGCTCCACAGGAATAAAGTTATTTTTACAGAGATGAAGCGGCTCCCTTGCTTTCTCGTATTATCTTTCTCTCTCTCTTTCCCCTTCGTCTCCCCCTCGATTCCTATATTGCCGAGCTGGAAAACAGTCTAGCGTGTGCTTCGGATAAACAAAGCGAACGAGCGGGAGAGAATCGCGCGCAATGATCGCTGGACTCGCCCCAGGTTTCATCGTCTGCGGCGGCGGTGGCGAATCGTTTTGCCAATAATAACACGATAATTGCGCCCGCGCGCTTTATTTTCTGTTTGCCGGGCTGCGCGAAAATATATCGACGGCGCTCTTTTTTTGCATCCGGCATTTCGCCGGGAAACACACAGTCTGTCTGCACGGATGGAAATCGAAATAGCGGGAACGCCCGGATGTTGGGCGCGGAAGGTGAGATTTTTTTGTCAGACGTGTCCTAATTAATTTTCGGAATCCTAATTAATTAATCGGCTTGACGTAAATTGGACCATCGTAAAGTGGTTTCTGCGAACAATGGAAGAGAAAATCGGTCACGCGGCGAGGCGAGGCGAGGCGAAGGGAGGCGAGTGTGCGCGCGTTCGTAATAAGCGATGTCAGCTGAGATGCATCATCGCGTTACGGCGAATTGATGCGCAATCCTCCCCGTAGCTCTCACCTTATAGCGAGATTTTTTTGTAATAATTCGGTGCTTTTTCATCCGACGATTTACGGGTCGTGTGTCGTTCTCGCGCTCGCAAAGAAGAGTGCGAGGGAGAAAAGAACAAAAAAAAAAAAAAAGAAAAAAAACAAGAAAAAAATAGATTCCGTGACTGAGGGCGAGAGAAAAAAATGGCAACGAGACGCGGTCGGTGAACGAGCGGGCACACAACTGTAGCGCGCGACGTTCGATAAACTGCCCGTGGGTCCTTTTTGCGCGACCACGATATTTTATTTACCGGTAAAGTGTATTTGTGCATCCGCTCGCACCGTCGGAACGCGAAACGGAGGAAAAAATGCCGCAAAAACGCGACCACCCATCGCGCGAGATTTTCAAGTGCTCTCGAATTCGATCCCCGATGTGCGCGATCCACTCTCTCCGCCTTTACGCTCCGCGGACTTTTTCTCTTTTCTTCTTTTCCTCCGTCCGCGTATAATTCCCTTTTTCGTAGTTAACGATATTACGAGCGTATAACGTGTTAAATATGTAACACTTTGGGATTAAAAAATTTCCGCGATGATGTATGTGCGATTGAAAAGAAAAAGAAAATAAGATTTAAAAAATAAGCACTCGAGGTTTGTTGGAAAAGTAAACAATTTTCCCGATGGACTTTAAAATGCAAAAAAAAAAAAAAAAAACGTCTCGTCGAGAGAAAGAAAAGAAAGATGAAACATAAAATTAGAAACACAACGTTTCGTGAGACGCAAAGTTTATATTTTTTCTTTCCTTTTTCAGCAAAACGCGTATAATCATCCGCTTTCAGATATGAAATACGAGTTGACAAGGAACAACGATTTTTCCGTGACATTCTGCATATCCCGCACGACAATTCGATGGACGTCTTTAAAGGTAAGTATTCGCGGTATTCGAGCACACAGTCGTACTCGTCGTGGTGTCGTGAGATAGCTAAGAATTCCGCCTTCAAAAGCGGGACGCGAGCTCTTCCTTAAGCCGACTTGAATCGAAAGGTTTAAAAATTCTTTTCCCCCCTTCTTGCCTTGGCAATAAACTCGCTCGTTTGCACGCGACGTCTCTTACGCGGATGTAATTTACCAAGCGTGTTATCTTTCGGCGTCGCGCGCGAAACCGCATCGGCGTGCATAATTCTCGAGCCGAATGCCGACGCTTCCGTCGCGTGTAATTCCGTCACGAGTTTTCATAGTAAATTCCATTACACGCTTGTTTCATTACCTTGGGGTTCTGGCTCACGCCGTTAGGGACCGTCACGCTCCGCGTGCGCTTCATAATGCGCGTTATTTGTATCACCTCGGATCGTTGAGGCGCAATGAGATTGCGTATTATCGAGATTCGGACATGTGTCGAAAAAAAGATATCGCGCGAAAAAAAGTCATGAAGTCAGTCAAACAATCGATCTAAGTTTTAGCTGTGTGGAAGACTTTTACGTGTGTATTTAAAAAAAAATACTGTCTAAAGTTTTATTTTTAAGAATGTTTTATAAAGAGGAAAATCTTTTTCATATTTTTCTAATGTAGGAAATAAATGTGCAAAAAAACTAACAAGATATAAGTTCGAAATATACGTGTTTGCTGGAGAAGAGTCGCGTCTTTCTTAGGAAATTTTTGTGAAGTTAAAATTCTCCGTAAGTTTCAATTGCGCGAGCTTATAAATAAGAGTAATAACAATAATGCTGTCTCTCTAGTCGAGCTCTTGCTTCTATTCTAAAATTGAACAAAATGCGCGCGAGCGGTGGCGATGTATATATACGTATGTTGAGCTGGATTATATGGATTCGTGAAATTACGCAACATGACCGCGCGAACACTAATGTCCGTGAATAATTTGCAGCAAATTATCACGCTACATCGTGAAAGCCTTTTGATCACTTCGCACTCTCTACATACCGCTCACGGAGTACTCGCAAGTACAAACAACGACCAAAATCTAAATGTCTTATTCGATTCTTGCACGCTGTGCGGAATAAGCTTATAAAATATATTAAGATATATTAAAAATATATCAAAGCAATAGAAGTCTTGCTTTTCTTTACAAAAAACGGATAGAACATAGAAAATTCAGTTAAAATTTTTATATTATTGACATTAAAAAATTTGTGGAACGCGAATAGAGTTTTCAGAAAATCAAATAGAAAATATTACATTTCAACAAACTGTTGTTGCGTTAAAATGACATTTTCATTTATACGTAATTGTCACGACATATATTTCGCATGAAACGTTATGCAGAACGCATTTGCAGAGAAATTTCACACACAATTCTACACAAAATACCGCATCTCTGTGCGCAATTGTGTAAGTTTTCTTAGACACTTAGTATATACTTGAGCATACATGAGTGGTCTCGGAATGTTCACAAGCGCACACGTAGAAAGCGCTCGTTGACAGAAGATGTAAGTTTCCGACTCGCATGCACTTTGTGAGACGCGGGACTTGGCAATCGTACGTATGTACGTACGTACATACGTATAAGGCGCAGAAATTGTAATTTATCGATACGGGAGAATACCGACTCTCTCGCACGGAAGGCGCAAAAATATATAGCGCGTGCGCGAACGCGCGCGCGGTATCTTGACTGGCGAACTCGCTCTACTTCCCGCGCATTACTCTAATTAAACGACGCGAGCAGCGCGGCAACCGGAGAGAAGGAGCGTAATGTAAATTTACAGAAAGTTCGGGCGCGCTGCCGCGCTCTTAAACAACCGGCTCCGATGTCGTGCATCAAGCAAAGGAAAGTCGTAAGATAACAGACGCTTCCGTTAGTTAAGCCGCGTATATCGCTTCCTCGAATTGCAGCCAATTATTACGTAGCTATAACGTTCGTTGTGACTCATCATCAAATTTTAACCAATTAGAAAGTTAAGTTGAAAGTTACCGAGATGATTGAACAAATTTTTCCGACACGTATGTCTGATAGACATTTTTCTGATACATAATGTAAAATCCGTCGCGTGATGGAACGCGATGTTTTTTTTTTTTTTTTTGAAATATCAAAAACAATTCCTGAGACCCGTGTCGTGACCGTTTCGTTTACAAAATGACGATCTTCGTGTTATTTTGTGCTGCTCAGTGTGCGACTCTCACGCGCGCTCACAGTCCGACGCGCATCTCTTCCCCTTTACGGCGTCTTTCTATTTTAGTTACTCGTAGATTACAACCGGTAGCAACACGAACATGAACTATTATTAGGCGACGTTGCTTCTAAGAGAGAGAAATCGTGTTATTTGTTTGACCTCGCTCTCTCGTACATCTTCGTGTTTATACAGCACGCTTGTGCTGCGCCCGGATTATGAGTCTCGTTGGCGCAACGTTCGCGACTATGTGATTGTTTCCTAAGTATGCGTTTACAATATATTTTGCCACACTGATCTCAAACATTCGACACTTCTAGTAGTTCAGCATTTAAAGACGACAGACGAATCTGCGCGAAATGATCAACGTCAGAGCTGAGTTGTTTCGCGTTAGTGCGTTAAAACCCAAACAGTTTCGAACAACGCGCGATAACAACTGTGAGAAAATATTGTCGGAAGGAAGGATTTTATTAAATTACGAGCACCGCATCCGCTAGTCGATTACTCCTCGGAAAAGTAAATATCAAGCAAACATCGCGCGAGATACGCGCGCAGATACAAGCGACGTTTCGATCGATTTACTTTGACTTCTGTGTATTTAACGTTTTACGGATGAAAGACGCGTCGCGAAGTGTGGTATCGGGCTTACAGAAGTGGCTTAAACAAACCCCGGAGAAACGCGCCCGCGCGGGCGTTGCCCCGAATCGCGGAGCGAAGAGGATGCGTTTACGCCGGAGGCAACCCCCAATTCCGACCTGGCTGCAACCTAGCCCACGTGGTAGTCAAGCCCTCGACAACACTTCGTCGTGAAGCGTTCTCCGTTCCGGGATTTGAACCGCGCAATGGAAGCTCGGCCAACCAGCGACGTAACCAGACGAGATGCATATTCGGGAATATGCAGCGCTCGACACTTTCAGCCCTGCTCTTGACAGCTTCATTTTAATCTCGGAGAGAAGGGGAAATCATATTTGCAGGATTTTGACCGGATTTTCCGTCAACCTTAATTCACACTTGGAGACTGGATTTAAATACCAACGCACACCGTAATACATACATACATATTATTTTTATAAATGCCCACATTTTTATTACTTAAAAAAACAAGTATAAAAACGATTGCCGATTGTGATGACGCGTGGGTTAATCGTTCACAATCGTTCATGGCTCTTTTGACAAATCAATAGTCTTTCTAATTTTCTCGTTGCTCTCGTATTCACGCTACTTGGGCGACCACCGGGACCACGCGATGGAAAACCCGTTGATCCCTTTTCTACTTCTTCTTCTTATTCCCTTTGCATCCTTGACTCCTAACGGAGTCAGTCGAGTATAAACAACTCGTCGAGTACCATCGGGGGAAGCATTAAGCTAAATAAACACTCAGCGGGAAGATCGGCGCGCTTACAACGGTAATGAGCGCGGCCGGAGAACGCGGCTTCTTAGTTCGATGGCTTTCCACCCGCGAGGAAATGCAGCGACATATACTTACACACAACCGCGATCGAGCGGTTCGCGCCCGACAAGGCGGGCGTGTGCCCACCCCCTTTTGCGTGTTTGTCGCGTCTAATAAGCTCTCTCGGTGTTAAGCCGCTCCGGGATCTTGAGCGCAGGGCTTCATGCGTACACTGAAAAAAGAGTTTTGTTGAGATAACCAAAATTTGGTAAATCATACCAAATAAAGTGTTTTAGAAACCAAATTTTGGTTAAGATGATCAAAATTTGGTAATCTCAACAAAACTGTTTTTTCTGTGTGGGATAACACCAGCGATGCGCACGCAAAAAACCGCGTAATCAAGGCGGCAGCGGCAACCTTGATGGTTGAGCATTTACATTTTCTTCGATAACACAGTTGCGGAAATGTGTGCGTCTCCGCGCGGTTTTTCTTTCTCAAATTTTACAGGGATTATGCACAGACTTTACATGTGTAATATTAGGTTATACATAGAGTTCATTTTAAAATAGATATATATCTTGCGATCTAAAAATTAGATTCTTTAAAGCATTCTTTTTCGTACTTGAAGTATTTAACCGATTAAAACCCACGAGACTTCACATGGAAAGGCGGCAAACACGCGACGCACAGCGGGACGCGCCGGCGGTCGACGTCGATTGCTTAATCGACGCTACTCGAGATTAGCGACCGGCGGCGTTAATGCGCGCCGCTCTCTACAGTCTACACTACGATGCCATTAAGCGCGTACTTAACGCCGTGAGCGGACAGAGACGAAGAGAGAGAGAGAGAGAGAGAGAGAAAAGAGAAGAGAGAAAGAGAGAGGAAGAGCGTGAATGTAAGCGCATGGACAGCGAGGCGGAGGTGTGCGGTAAACGGACAAAGAAGGGAAAAGCGAATGTGAGAGATACACCGGCGGGGAGAGGTGTGCGAGCGCGGGAAGAAGAGAGGATCGGCTGAAAGCTCTTTTAGCCGGTCTCAGGACGTGCGAGAGAATCGAGCGCGGCGTCGTCTCGACAAATCCGTTTAGCTCGTTCTCATTCTACCCTCCCGCTACGCGGGATTTAACGTCCACCGATGTCGCCTACGGCTTGCGGACACGATGTCAGGATTAATACGCGCCCGCGCCGTACGGATCTTATTAAATAGAACAAAGAGAAGCGCGCTCGCGCGCGAACAATTCCATGGGACACGCGGCCGTCACACGGGTTCCGACGTGAAAGCGTTGACACTTCGAGGGTGGCAGCCAAATGGAATTTGGCGGTTGCAACAAATAGATAAGTTTCCTAGACTCGAAACAACGTATATCTCGAGTAATTCCGGATATTTAAATGTGACTCACATGAGATTATAAATAACAACGATTATTCGAAAAACAGTAATGTCATCGTGTTATATTTCCAGCCTGGATAGAGTATTTTTACGAGAGACATATTGTTCGCGACGCTATCCAATTTAAAAAAAAAAAAAAAACGTGCGTTTCGCTCGTTTGTCAATTGCGTAAAAACTTGAAAGAAATAAGAGAATCATCCGGACGTTAAACGGAGATTGATCGAATCGACACGCGCGCGGCGATTTTTCTATCTGTCGTCTACCGTAGCGAGGTGTGAACGAAAAAAATCGCGTTATCAAATTTTTGTAACAGATCGGACCGTCGATATCGCAGCGCGCGTGTCAACGAGCCGACATTGCGTTATCAATTTCGCGCGCTAACGTACGCGCGATATTGTTTTGCATGTACGTATACATGTGTGTTACTTTTTCCCGATTGCAAATAATAGAGTAACAATCAAGAACTGATTCTTAGGAACCTCCCCCCCCCAAAAAAAAAACTATTTTGAAAATATAGTCGCTGATATATCGATTTTTTCGGATTATATATGGAAACTGGACTTCATAGTCGATGGCTTTGCAATCCGATTTATTCGAAAACTGATCCGACCTAGTACATAGAGATACGATGCGATGCAGGAATATAAACAAGCTACGAATTTGATGCGAGTCGATCTTACGCGACGCGATATCAGTGTAAAAATCACATAGCAAAAAGATTTTGTAAGAGAAAAACCGCGGTTATATAATATTTCTTCCTTTTATCGTTTACCGCATACAATTTTGCCGCAAACAACCACGAATGCAAATGCCATATAAATGCAGATTCGGATAATAACGGAAAATTAAAAGTAGCATCTCAAAAGAGTCGCAAATCGATGGAGCGAAGAGGGAAAACACACGCAGCTGGAAAAAGCCAGAGAAAGAACGCACAGCTTTTATAATTATCGTGTGTATAAACTCTGAATTGTATACGTAATATACGCCATTTATGCAAATTGTCTTCTTCCTCAGAACGAAGAATGTGCTTATGATGTGTATTTAGAGTAGTGTGTAGATGCATAAATACGTAAGTAGCGCGTTTAATGAAACGTACTTCAAAGACAAAAAGCGACGATTTCCAGCGTGATAATGTCCGCGCCCCAGGGATCTCGTGAAATTTTTTATCACCGCCGACCACAATTCCAGCTTTATTCAGCGAGTAGTACAGCGCAAAATGCATCTCCCATCGTCGTCCATAATAGTCGCGAAAATTCGGTCTGGGACGTTCGAGTCGCTGAATAGGATAATTGGAATGCTTTGCGGAAATCTGTATGCGTCGACATGCGCGGTTCATAAGTTTTCCCGAGGAACGAGCGTACGCGGCGGCCACGTCGCGCACACGCGATTGCGCTGATTAAATATTTTGCAAGATACGAATGATTCGTCGGTCGTGCCGCAAAGTAGAGACAGATGCGGAGACGTGGATAATTAAATCCATGTTTATTCAGCAAACCAGAAACTGCGCGATTAATGAACGCTACAATAGTCCGTTCGATGCGACGTGAAAAATAAATTTCCTCAAAAAAGTAACTGAAATTTTAAGTAAGAATAGAAGAGAAGAAGGAGAAAAAAGAAAATACTAAAAACTAGTACTTTATTATTGATTTAAAATATTTATTATAAAATTTTTTGTAACAAATTTATTTATTAGAAAAAAAAACAATTTTCAATTAATATTATATTCCTCTTTTCTTTAGTATTGGTATTGCGTAATTCGAATTTTATCGTGACTACGGATCGTGTAAAATGTGTTTACATAAGAGCAACGCAATTTTGCGACGAGCTTATTATTATACACGACGGAACTTTTAACGAGTACGATTCGATGGAAATTGCAAACAAGGGGTTGTGAATTAGCCGGCGTTATTAATTAACGACGTCTGTGACAATAATGTCGCGGATAACCTCGATGCTATCTTTTAATTCCGGCGCTGGCTGATAAAATATTTCGGCAATCGCCGACGTGTCCGTGAAAATTTCTTAGCACGTTCTCACGTGAAGTGGAAAAGCTGCACTCTCTCTCTCTCTCTCTCTCTCTCCCTCTTTCTCTCGCACGCGCGCATTCCGCCAGGGAAATTAGTTCGCGCACGTGATTTCTCGCGAAGGCACGCACAGTTTCGGAAATGCAAGTAAAACCAATCCATGGAACTGCACGAGGTCGGTGAATCCCTACTAAAATTGGAGGTTGTGCGCGCGGGATCTCACAACGGGAGAGAACGGGATGGGTGTAAGCGATAGGGTTGGTTAAAAGCTGCGATATTGTTTGCTTAGGATCAATCCACAAGTTCGGAGCCATCCTAATAAAATTGGAATCACCTTTAATCCCCCACGGACGTGCCGGAGACGCCACCTCGACGCTTTAGATCGTCACTCCGATTATGATTGCTCGGCTCGATTGCGATTGTTCCCACAACAGTTGCGTAACGCGTATCAGTGTATATTTTCTTTTGACGAGAAGATTAATTTCGTGCGTATATGTGTGTTAAAAATCGATAAGATATTTAACAAATATAAAATATTTTTAAACATATTTTTTATTTGAAGTATAGTCACGTTGACAATTTTCTTCAAAACTATTCTTCTTAACGTTATCTCCCGTTTCTTCTCCGCGAGATGTTCGCGAAACGATCTCTTTGCCGTCGTTTTCCGAACCGAACCGAGATGAGAGTAACGCACGAGAGGAAAAACGTCTTTTTATAAGCGATATGATCGCGACGTCGACGAGACCGATGCTTGCACAAGGCGGATTGAAAACATAATTTAACGCAATCGTCGAGCGGCATCTAAAACGTCGTTGTGAAAAGCGACCGGTCGGAAACCTATTAATTCAGGCGGTTCTTTCCAATTTAAGCAAATTATGTGGATGGATCGACGAGATTAGAAGTAACAGCGTTCGCTGTATTGCCGTTTGCGGAGATAAAGCACGCCGTTGCAGCGACTTTTCACGAACGGACAAATCAAGGGGAAGAGAACGACGAGAAGGCATGAGCATCGCGCCGAAACAGCATCGTATATTCACGCGCGATTCTAATCGAATAACTCGGGAATATTCCGATTGATTTTTGCAGACCGAAATCTAACACGTTTGCCGGTATAAAACTATAAATTATTCGAATAACGTATGTATCTTTGATTAGCTGCCGCGGCGAACTAACGTGTTAACTGTCGATGAGCGACAATCAAAGCGTTACGAGCGCGATATCGTTGATTCCTTTGTGTGGCGAAAACGTCGACGACGACAACGACACCAACAACGACGACGACGGCGGCGGCGCAAAGTGCACTCGGTTAAAGTGGACATGGATGGGTAGCCGGCACCCGAAATTAACGATCCGGGATCCATAAGGATCCTGAGACCAGCACGGCCGACCCGCGGAAATAATGCAGCTGGATAGCGCGCGCCGGTTTGCGATCTAAAATTTATGCGGTCAGACCGATCTGAATCACGATTTATAACACACTAGGTGAGAGATCTGGTTTTCTTTCTCCTCTTCACACCTTTCCTCTGGTCTTATTTTCTCGACTCGTTTCGACCACTCGTTGTGTTTGTTAACGTTATCGGTTGATTCGCGAATCCTGTGTATTTCTCTTTTTACCTTGGTAATTACTCAAATCGATTTTTTTTTAATCTCGAAATCGCATTCTCTAATTAGCTCTCAGCTATCTTTTGACTCTTTAATGTCGTTTGTCTGCGACTTTTATCTCACTTGCGCGGATTAATTACTTGATTAATATTCGAGAATGGACTGTCATGTATGTTGTCGATGAAAGAACTATTCGATTTCGACTTCGGAAATTAAATATCTATGCATTGAGACATTCAAGCGTCCTATCTTCTTAATTTTGTGTTTTTTTTTATCCTAGCAAAATTAAATAATAAAAAATGATAATTATAAAAGCGAGAAAAAAAGAGAGAAAGGTAATAAAATGTTTTAGTTTTTAATAAATTTATCTTGAAGATATATTTTTGGAATTTTTAGTTCGGAAGTGGTGATTCCTTCACGGAATCTCTTCTCTTAAAAGCACTTGCGATCGACATCGTTGATATAGCGCCGCATTTCAAAGGATGATCCGAACATGAGATTAATTAAAGAGCATTCCCGAACCGGTTTTTCCCGCGTTCCGTCGAACACCTTTAATCGAGATATCGGCATTCGATTCCAACTCGGCTTTGTATCACATTCGATTCAGCCGCACGATGCGAAGCGCGGATTACGAACTCGAGGCTCGAAGTTTAATTAGCATGAGTGGTAATTGGTTACCACTAATTTTGAAAAAAAAAAAAAAAAAAAAAAAAAAAAACTCAGCGCGCGCCGATATAATTATCTATACGAGGAATTATCTATACGCGAATTATCTATACGCGAATAACGAGCTATGTGTGTATGTGTGTGTGTATGGTTCTTGACTATGCGATCGGCAAGAGAAATAGAGAATATCGAACAGAAACGTGTCGAATGGAAACACTAGGATCCGAAAGCGGCTCAGCACTTCGTATACAAGTGGCTTATTCATCGTGGAGGACTGTTGTATCTCACGAAACGGTTGAGAGACGAGTGGAGAAGATCGTCGAAGGGCTTGCCCGCGATCCGAAATAACATAAGCGTCGCCGCTTGCGAAAATACGAAGCAAGGATAGATGCGGGGGCGGCCTTTCCGCCTCGAGCAACAATTTCGGTTTCTGTCCGGTAGCTAAAATCAAGTCTCGTTATATAGGACGGTTGTTTTCCCGCCGCGGCAAGAGGGAAAAACTTCCCATCTCTTTTGGGAGAAGTGTTTGCTCTTCTGCATCCGATGGAAATTTTTAGAAGGCAAAGAAGTGAATTCTGAAGAAGTTTTTGCGCGCGCGTTCTCGCGCTCGAATCACTTCGAGTGCGCAAGTAGAAATGTCTGGCGGTGATCAGACTGCACGCCGAGAAGGCAGACCGGTCTCTCCAATGCGGTCGATGATACGTAGTGCTTACTACTTTGAATACAGCGTGTGTATATATTGTACTTCTCTTGTGCGGAAATCATAGCAAATGGGGAGAATCGGATTTTTGAGATACTGAATATGTCGCAAGAGAAGTTCGCGCTATCGTCGTGTATCTTTGCAGCGAAAAATAATACGCAACAGAATACTTTATATTTTACACACGAGTCTTTTGTATAATTTATTATAATAAGTGAAAATGTTAATTTTGTTATATTGTTTTAACAATTGTGTGTGTGTTTTTTTTAATGTTTTCGATCTTAATGATATATTAAATATTGCGTGCATATTTTTTTTACGACTTACTGTTTAGACTTTGAACAGCGAGATTAAAGCGCGAGCGCGTCATTCGAAAGCGAATGACTTAAGTGAAATTTCACGGATTATCTTGAGCGTGATGGTTATCATCGTTAATCGCGTGTACGAGCGCCGACGGCGCTTCTGCCAGAGCATCCATCGCGATTACATCGTAACGCCGGCGGCGGCGGCGATGTTTCAAACGTTTCGTCCGCGTGGCGTGCCCGAGAGGCATTTCTAATTTAAACGTTGCTCGCGGTAGGAACAGAGGGAAAATACCTATCGTGCGACTTCGGCTTTAAGGGCGCGTTCACGCGACGACGACGACGACGACGACCGGCGGTGACCGACGAGCGACACGACGCTGGGTGAAACTCTCGTAAATGCCGGGCGAGGAAAGCAACAGAAGTTTTCGCGGAGTGTCGCAATGAAACGAAATAAGAAACTCTCGAGTGCCAGTAACCCTCCCCCGACGCACAAACTCCCGACTGTTCTTCGATCCTTCTTTCCCATCCTCGGTTTTCCCTTAGTCTTTTCTCACTTTGTTTTGTCCCGTGGCGCGCAGCGGGTGCCGTGAGAGATAGACAAAGTGGCGCGCATTTTCTTACGGTCTACAGTTACATTTCAACTTCTTTGACTATACCGACGTCTCGGTAGATTGTAAACCGATGCGCTTCAGTCTGAGAAAAAGTTTAATTGGAAATCGTTCGTTTCGCCGACGCATTATGTGCTCCCGCCGCCGCCTTTCAGGACAAATTGTAATTTCTTCTAAAGATCGCAACAAAAAAAAAGTGATTGGTCACGTATTAAGTTTAGAGACTTCGCGCGCTGAATGTACGCTGACTCAATTGCCCGGATAACTCGAAAAAACCGAATTAGGCTCGCAAATTACACTTGTTTGCGTTTCGTACTTTTGTCACTTTGTACACAACTCGGCTTTGTTGAAAAAACCGACTGAGCGCGTTTGGATAAATTCAAAACACGGCGAAGAGGCGAGAGAAAAATAAGCATTAAAAAAATGAAATGGAAGTTCTTATCGATTTGATATCGCGAAGAAGAAGTAGGCAAAGAATTCAGAGGTTAAAGATGAGCAGCGTTCTCATGATAACTGGGAAGGATCCGGTTTCTCCGCGAGAAACCTCCCTCTGTTTATTTTCTCTCTCGGTAACGCTTCAATATCGATACTCCGCTTCGAACCGTAGACGCGAATACTATCGCGCGCGCCAACGACAAAGTATCGGCAAACATTCCATCGGTAATTCAATATCCTCGTTTCAACGCGTATACAGGATGGCACAGAACTATTCGCGCGCTCTTGTAGATTTTATTTCAAATTTCGAGTGTATTTTCCTCTGTTTCAAAAATAATTGCTTTAACTAACTCGCGTTTAAATAACGCGTTTTAAGTACATATTTTCTGAAATGTAATCGCATCGAAAAATAGCTCACTTGAGATTTAATAGTTCGGTATTATTTCACATTTATAGACAGTAATTTTTTGGTTTTTAATATCACATGTAATTTCATTATCATTAATTTCTCTGCTCTTTGTTTCTCCGTACAATTATGAAAGGTGAACGTACGAATAACGTCGTTGTGTGTAGCGCATTGCGCGACAGTAAGTGGCGTCTGCTGCTTGTAAACTCGTTCGGTTGGAAGTAACGTCTTATGAAACGAGAGAAGTTACGAATGGAAGGTGCAGAGAGAAGGGCATGAGAAAGAGAAAGAGAGAGAGAGAGAGAGAGAGAGAGAGAGAGAGAGGACAAGAAGAAAGGGAGGAGAGACTTGCGTTTCGCGGCTCGTGACACCGCTGCGCCCTCAACTAAATACGCGGCGTATATATACATACGTTTGTCCGTTTTGTTAACGCAACTTGACACCTCTGGCCGAGTCGTCGTGCACAAAGTGCCGTAGAAATTACAGTCGCCGTGCGTTGTCTTCATCGTCCGTCGTCTTAGCATTTTCTCGCGAAAGAAGAAACCTCGTGACACGCGCCGTTTCGCGGGAGTTCGCTAGCAACGTTTAATTATTCATCGCGACATTTATAAAAAAAAAAAGAACAATGAAAGCACATCAGATGTAAGAGATGGCGGAAAGAGCGCTTTTTGCGTTAGAAAGGGAGAGACGGTGGAAAATTATAGCTGAAACGCTAGACGAAGTGTTAGTTCAATTAATACTGACGGTCGTGTTTATTATAAATTTCTCCGAGTATTCCTCAGAGAAGCTCCCGGCGTCAACTTTGCTAATTAACATTTATTATGCGCGCGACATGCCTGAAATAACGATCGAATATTAATTATGCCATTTTTATATGATATTTGCTAGTTACTTGAGTGGTCAATACTACGAGAGATATTCGCAGCTTATTATTTGAACAGAGCGTAACGTGTTCGACACGAAGTGAAAAAGCGAAAATCACGAGACTGACGGGAAGTAGAAAGTTACGTAAGAAACTTTTAGAAAAGAAGATAAGATACAAAAATATAAAAAAAAAGAGCAAAAATTAATCGTTATTAAAATGGATTTATTTCATCTTTAGAAAAAAGGCATCTAAAGAAGCTTAATCTCACACGAATGGAAGAGTCACGATAAATAACGACTTTCTCTTGGCCGTTTTTTTTAGCGGGAAAAACTCGATCTAAAATTCGCCAAGAAATCCATCTCTGAAATACCAGTGCTTTTGGAGGACCCTATATACGAAGACGCGGGGGAGGATAGTCGTCCAGAGGTCGGTACCGGCGGAGTGTTTGCCTAGCCGGGGCACGAACCCCGTAAATAGAATCCCATTAAAGCCTTGACGCGTTACCTCTCGTTCCTCCTCCGCCACGGAAATATACGACTGTGTATGCGCCGCACACAACGCACGCGCGCACGCACGC
>QVOB01007669.1:0-12765 GCA_014839585.1 Pseudomyrmex concolor | reverse complement strand
AACTGTTGCGTTATGGCGAATCATCTTAGTGCAATCATTGCAAAAATCGTCGTTATTCATGATGCCCTGATTTTTGTGCAATATTTTCACAATTTGCCTATTGGGGAAGAAAACCTAAGATTTGAATTTTGTACCCACTGAATTCGATTGAGTGTATTCTGCATATAATATTTAGAATACGACATCAAAGTAATCAAAGAGAGACACATAACGAACTGGGAAAACATGAAGCTTTTGAGACAAAGTCAAAACATAACAAAGCGAATGTAACATGCAAAGATGTATAAAAGCGGCTCTACATTTGACAGTAACATGATCTTCAAAAGATCAATATCTACGAGTCGAGACATGGATTCCAAAGATTTTCAAAGACGAGCGAGATGCAATGCAAATGTTATTCGTATGAATGTCAAAAGTTAGGATCTCTTGATTGAAAACTCATTGAGCTAACAATCATAAAGCTAAACTTTGACAGAGTAAAATGCAGAATTATTAGAGCAAGTCACGAAAACACGTTAAAGGATTTTAACATCATCAGTTGGCAATAAAAAAATTGAAGAGAATAGGAGCTTTGAAAAATTCTAAAGGGAGAATCACGGGAGAAAAGAAAAAAGAGGTGAAAATTGCTGATGATTATTTCTTGTGAGCGATTAGAAAAAACAAGCAATTAGAAAAAAAAAACAAAAAAGACGATGTGGAAAATCTGTAATGATCAAGCTTGGCTAAAAAATAACTTAGGTATGGCTTATACGGTGTAAAAACTCCTTGAAGAGTCAAGGCTAACAAACGCAGCAACAGAGCCTACAAAAACTAGAGTTAGAAATGCATAGAAACAAGATCCTTATGGAAACTGAAGAGATGAAATAACATTATTGTTGAGGATAAGGATAGATTGAATAAAAATGAATATGCTCTAAAAGACCTTTGAAAGAAAAGGCGGAGAGTGAAATGAAGTGAGTCGAAATAAAGAAGATTCAGAGGAATGTTTCAGGAAAAACAATGGAATATTTTTTTTTTGCGGACGGAAAACCGCTTGAAGTGATCTATTCACTTCGCACATGAATCTCCGTAACCATAAGCATTAGCTCGAAAACCAATCAAGAAATAGTTTTAGATCTGAATAATGCAGTAAGTTTAGATAGCCATAAATCTAAACATAAAATAAATTTCAGCCGGTTGAAATTTATCTTATGACTATTTCTTAACTAACTGCGTTATTCAGATCTAAAGCTTTATTTTTTGATTGATTTTCGAGCTTATGCTTACGTCTTATGCTTATGATTACGGAGATTCATATGCGATGGCCTTTAACATTGAATAGGTAACAGGAACAGGGATAACGGGATAGTAATGGTTTATCGTTTCGTAATCACCGTTTCTATATACATCATCTCGTTTAATTAACGTCGAGAAGAGAGTAAGTGCGACGCGCACGTGATCTTCTTTACATATAGCTCGTGACAATGATGCCGACGGGAAGCTGACCGTACTTTAACATTGTGTTCCCACCGATTGACGCAAGGTCACTATCTAATTTCACGCCTCGATTAAACGTTGCTCGATTGTGTTTTTTTTTTAACGATTTTCTTTGTCGCTTCGAGAAGTTTAGCGAAAATTAAAAATAAGCATATAAAAAAGGATTACGCGCTAGGACTTGGAAATTATACAAAAGAATTTTAATTTACGCTGTTCAACGATACGGAAATTACACGTGTAATTATCTTCTCTCGGCGACTGTGTTTGTATATTGTTAAATGTAGGAATCATATGAATTTCTGAACTTTAGAGAAATTTTTATCTTTTCGAAATTAAATATTTCATTTATATAATATACAATGTACAATAATAATTATACAATAATTTATTGTTAACAAAGCTTGATAATTATTAAGTGACAACGTCATTGAAAAGTTATCGAAGATTTTATTATTTATAAAACCGTATGTTGCTTCCTCGTACGTCGCATTTTTGTAGTTTCACATCTCATGAAATGTTTTCCATCATCACGTTGCGTCACTTTCCGATTCAATTTTTCGTGAATTCGAGAACAACAAATGCAATCATATACGTCAACGCTTTAGCAAAGACTGATCTTGTACATCCCGAAGGGGATCAACCATACACGTCAACTCTTCCGGCAGAGGCTTATTTCGCGTGGATTATTCTATAGCGTTTAATTCTGTCATTCTCGGAATGTTTCGTAAGCAGAGAAAAACGTTGAAAAATTGTATAGTCGCGATCTAAACATTGTTGGATTTTTTTTTTTATGCGCAAGAAACTTCGTCTTAGATAGATAAAACGACCGCGCTTCTATTCTCTATAATCTTTCGAGATATTGAGATGATCAATAAGAATGTCGTTCGAATTCAACAATGTATTAAAAATAATTTTAATAAATGTGACCATTTGTATATAGTGGAGTGTTATTATTATCTTTTTTTTCAAAGCTTGCTGAGCGATGAGTGTTGTAGATATCGAAAGCGATAGATTACAGAGCGGGAAATTACTTTCTCGCATTGAGATGTGCGCGAGAGTGTGTGAAATAAATTGAGTTCACCCGCATGCGTTGAATTCGTATTTTCGGTAGATCGAATTTGTCAAATTCGTGACGCTAACGTTTTCCAGAAATGAAATTCTCGATAACATATAAAACTGTAAAAAAAGGGAGTACGTGAGGTATATATATATATATATATACATCTCCGACGATAAATCCGAGAATGAAAGAAACATCGAGAGTAGTAATGCGCGAGTGACTGAACTAATAGCGGTGGAGGCTGCGCCACGGTTTGAGTAGTGTCTCGCGACCGAGGACGCATTTCGCAACTGCAAAACAGTCGACGCGCATACTCCCAGACGTTCGCACGTCTTCTCTGAGAATCACATCCTGCAACAACTGGATCATACACGATCTTAAAAACTCGTTCATCGATTAACAAACACGTCAATCATTTCCGTTCGTATCGCGCAGATCCAAATTTTATTCCCAAAGCAAATCTGGCTGAGAGAGAATCGGATTTGAAATAATTCAAAAAAAAAAAAATTTACACATTAAAAAATATATGATGTAGTGAATATATATCTTGAATTATAATTAACATTATTGTGTGTAACGTGTTAAGCATTCTTTTAACGCGTAAAAATTTGTTTTGCTGTTTAGTATTTATTTTTAAACATGTTACTCTGATTAAAAATATTAGAGTTCTTGTAGAATTATCTATATATTGCGTGCGTTTTATTTTACGACCTCGATAAACGAGTCTTAAACTTCTTACTTTTCGTCGCTCAAAGAGTTCTTGAAGAATGAAGGCGCATTTGCCGGCGGGTCTGACTAGTGCGAGCTCGAACTACTGACGCCGGACGAACGTCGATATCACGGTAAGATCTTATTTGATGAGTTTCTCACAAAATTACTTATCGTGAGAAATAACGCCATATAATAATTCATATAATATTCATATTGTTTTTCTTAATACATATTAGAGATATATATTAATGTAAAAATTAAAATTTTGTGCATATCAATGTTATAATATTTCTTAACAGGTAGATATCTTTTAATAGTTTTATAAATGCATGCATTGTAAAAAAAACGATCATCAAACGATCATCAACGAGATTAAAATCTTTAATATGTTTATCAGACACGTGGTTTTGAAAATAAACATAGTTTATTTTAGTAATTAAATTACAACGGTGATACAAGTCTGTCGTTGGATTTTTTGCGAATAAATTATTTTAAATATACTTAATATATTTAATATATTTTAAATATATTTAAGAGTGTAAATTTTCTTACATATTTTAAACTACACGAGCCTTCAAACGCTTCATTTGTTTATTTTCTTTCCCGAAAAGTTCAGAATTATACATGAAGAGATTCGCGAGTACGGAAGAATATGCTGTAGTTTCGTTATTGAGAATTCGCTTTATAAATATTAGCTTTTACTTTTCGCTCATTCGAACACGTGTTTTGAAAATATTCTTATTTTTAATACTTGGATGAATAACAGTAAATAGTAGATTGATTGATTTGAGCTTTATTTATAATGCGCTCTGGGAAAAATTGCCAAGCGCAAAGTAGAGAAAGAGAGAGAGAGAAAGAGAGAGAGAGAGAGAGAGAGAGAGAGAGAGAGAGAGAGAGAAAAGAGAGATATGACTCGTGCAACAGTGTTTTAATTGAAACACGGTGCGATTCGCACACGATTAACGAAGATAAACGCAAATTGTTTTAATGCGCCATAGATTTGTAACGTAAATGTTAATTCTCGCTAATTGTGAGAAATCGAAGTGTATGCGTCCATTCGGTGAAATTCTCGTAACACGGACCAATATCCAGATTATTAATAGTTTTAAAAATCGATGAGCGAAATATTTTATGCATTATAGTTTCTGAAACAAACGTACAATAAGATATGTCGCACACACAATACAAAGCGTTTAAATTTTAAAAGTTTGCAAATAAATTTTTGGTACATGTGTTTTCATAAAAAATTAATCTCTTTGTGCGTTGCGTATGTTATAAAAATTTTCGACACATTTTTTGACATTTAACATTATTCACGAACCTTTAGCACAAGCAAAAGCAGGACATACAAAAAATACATATAAAAATTTTAAAAAACCACACGCGGTAATATCGCAAGCAGCTGTTATGAAAAATTATTGCGATTTTTTTTTCAATTTAAATTTTAAACAAAAAGAAATTCCACCGGAAAAAATACTACATTTTGTAACCGTGTATCTGTATCGTGTAATCTTTTTCGCTTCGCGTGATTAGAAAGTTTTCGATCAAGCCTCCGTTCCCTATATTCATATAGTACGAATTCTAAACAATAGCCGTTAAATAATGCGGGATTATCGAAGCGAAAACGTCCTATTTCACTCCCGCTGCAATTTGGACTATTACTTGATTATGAAGCGCAAATTGGTAATATTGTATGAAGCGCATAGTTCTGTTTAATTTAGTTGAAGCTATAAACCACAAAAATCACGATGTAATTTCAATGAGATCGAGATTTTGACGTTATCTCGGCGAGATTAAAAAGATTCCGTTAGCTTAGAGTTTGCGAGTTTCGACGAGAGACTTCTGTACTCATTTAAATTAAAGAACAGACGCGATCGTATCGACGCGAAGACTTTGCTGTCAGGTTCTTCCATCCAGAAATTAATCGTGAGTGTTCAAAACCTAACCAAAATTCTACCAGTTGTTGTTGTTTTATGTATATTTTTTTTTTTTTATCGAGTGCGAAAGTTTCTTGGAAGACTCGCTTTTAAGACACAAAAGATATATACAACGATCGTAGATTTTTGTCTCGAGTGCAAATTTAATTATCTGTGCGGTGCGAATCACATTTCTAGAAGCAAATTTCATCCGGTTTAAGCTTGTTGTCTCTCGTCTCTGAGGTTAATTATAAAATCGTGTTTGAGGATTAATCATCATGCTCGAGAACATTCCACGCATCCCTTGTGGATAAAGCGGAATCCGTGTTTATGCTTAACGGAAACAGGCCTATATGGTGATCGCGAAATGGAATTTCAATAGCAATAACGTTAAACACGACGATAATTACGTCTAAGCGAATGGATTGAAAATCAGTTTTACGAAATAATTTTTCTAATACATAAAAAAATTCGTACGTGTCAACGAACAAATTAATATAGTCGGTACTTTGCTGTTTCGCATCAGGAAAGTTCAATCAACAATAAAATAATTTCGCAATGAAATTTCGCAGGTAATAAGAACCGATTGCTGGATGGTTTTGCGAGATAATTTAAATGTATATTTTAGGAGTGTAAATTCTTACACATTATATTTTCGAATTTTCAATTCTTAAATCCATATAGGATGCTTGGTTTGAATCACGAACATACATTTTCCGTATATGAGAATAAAATAATTCAACACATTATTATTCCCTATACTGGTTTTTTTCCATACGTGTTTGCACCGAAAAAAATTGCATTGTATATGTAGAAGATTTTATACTTCAAAAATCTTCTTAAATATTTTAGATGATATTCTTGTGAAATTAAGAATATATTCTTTATTTAAGAATATATATAGTAATCTTAATTTAAGATTATAGTCTTTTCTGGTAGTTAGATGTTTTTGTATAGATGGTTTGTGTGAGTTTGTGCGAGTTACGTTGCATTTACATCAGCAAATATAAAGTTACAGAGAAAGTACACAGTGCAGTGTAATTATAACATACTTTTAAATTGTTGCTTAATTAATGGATGTATTAAAATGATTGGAGAAGGAAGACTCAAACAAAATAAAAGAAATATTCATTCAAGTTACGTAATCCAATTTAACCTAATTATTTTGCGCCTCTGACCTATTGTTTTCAAGTTAAAAAATTTATTACCAGTAAACTAAAAATCTATGATATATGTAATGTGTAAACTTTAAGTTTCGGTACTCTAAAAAAGTGAATTTTGTAACACAGCTTGTTTTTTTATGGTCTTTTTATGGTCTTTTTTATTGTTTCATCTATATATATTCTAATTAGTATATATTCTTATCAATATTATTTTTTAGAGGATTTTCCTCTTGCAGAAAGAAAATCTTCTTGGCGCCCATTTTAATGCAATATATACCTAAAGTAAGTGGGATATCCTCAAAACGAGAATACAATTTTTTTGGTGTGAAGATTTGGAGCTATTATAGGAAGAGACTTCATATAATTACAATATAATTATTGTTGATTAATATAATTACGATATAAAATAGGAATCAAGAAATAAAAATAACACATTACTAACTAAGAATAAAACACAATTCTAAAATTAAAAGCTCTATAAGTGGAAATTGATTTATATTGCAAACCTTTATATAGAACTTATCAAACAAATTATTTTTCAAATTGACAAACTTAGGAGAGAACTATTCCTAATCGAATTTCTTTGTCTGTATCTCTTAATTTTGTCATTAATATTCAAGCTGCTCAATTAAATACGCACGGGCCTGACGAGAATTCGTTCCAATAGCAATTGCAACTGAAATGTCATGCAAATAACAGCATTCAAACGCTTATATTTTCGTGTTTCACGACAGTGACATTAACTTTTCATTGTATTTTCAAACAACTAAAACTACATTGTATTTTCATTGTACACGAAATAGTTTGTGATGCAAAGTAGTACGTGAAATATCAAGAATTTTTCTCAAGAGACGATATTTAGTTCGGTGAACTTGAAAACAATTTAGTTTTTTTATATTTGATGCTTTCGATATTTGAATTTAGTTTTTTTACATGCTGCAAAAACAAAGTACAAAATTATCGGCGAGATTGTGTGCGAGTAGAAAGACGAGTCAAAAACTAACGGAATCGCGGGATATGTTTCTCCGCGACCGACGTTGTTATGTAAAAATAATTGATTCCAATATTTTTTTTTTTTTACTGCTCGCGTGGGAAGAAAACACTCACCCACTTTAAAATACCGTCACAAAAGATTTCCGCTAGAAAAAAAAAAATAATAATAATTCTTGTTCTGTGGTTGCAGTTTGCTCGCTCGCCACAATCGATTGTCCCATTTTGCCGGGAAATCTCGAACCTTAAATAAAACACGATCTCTTTCTTATATAAAATCGGTATGATTAGAACCCGCGGTGTTTCGCTCGAGCGGATTTATAACATCGGGAACTCCCGCTTAAATATATAATATATCGAATCAAAGAAATATATAAATCGGTATGTGTAAGCACATGTGTTGACCACCTAACTAAATTTGCAATCTTCGTCAAGCAAAATTGCGGCACACACATACTTTATTGTGTTGAACGCGAGTGAATAGATGGGAGTAACGTGTGTTTACGTTGAAATTTTATTACGAATAAACATTTTAGTGTTTATAGAATCGATTAGACATACGCGACGAGAGCCGTTTCTATGACACTTGACAAGACTGACAAGAGTAATACGATCATGACGAATTTTTTGAATAGCATCCAAATCATTTAAGCTACTTTATCGGAAGGAAATGTGTTGATCCTCAGCTTGACCTCTTTCACTTGAAAGCTCAATACCGCTGCGCTGACACACAGATGAAGATATTCGTAATCGATTTGACATGCAAAATAAATTATTTTATATAAACTCAAAGCGAGAAACAAATTGATATAAAAAGCTCATAGCCAAAATAAGCCAAAACAGTCTGTTAAACAGTTACGAGATTACGTTAGTTAGACGATTAAAACGAAATTTTTTCGTCGAAATTTTGAAGAACAAACGGCGTTAATCTATAATTTTAATAAATTATGTGTGACGTGATTTTAAATTTTAACATTAATTAAATTTTAACAAAAGGAAGTCTCTCTCTTTTCATCTCTCTCTAATTCTCTCTGACATAAAATATATGTACTCCGCGCTTTTCATACAAAAAAAAGAATCAAGTTTCCTTGTTTCTTTAGTAACTTCAGCGAAGACGTGTGCATCAACGTGCCAAAGTAACATCGGTGTAATCTTATTTTAATATCGCAAGTTTTCGCATTATCGTATTATATACTATACATACTTCTACGAAGAAAGAAGCAAACAACTAACGAACTTAGAGAGACGGCAAACGTATTCCTTTTGACATGATGACAAAACAGAGAAAAGTTGAATATTTTATTTCTGGAAGCCGTTTATTTTTGTTGCGCTAAGAAATAGCGACAGGAAGCAAAAGCGACGAAAAAGCAGGGCGGAGGAGAGAATACGAATGAATTTGTTTACAGTACGCCGCACGTTATGTTTTCCACCTTCTAACTCAGCCAAACACTGAAACAAAGATGTAAAGACAACGTGCGAAAATAGACTATTAGAGGGAAAAATGGATGATCTGAATGCCAACGGCAACAACATCCGAGAATACTGTAATATTCAGTACAAACACTTTGTGGCGCCGCACGGAGGTACGATTCGCTCAAAACTTTCATCATTCTTCGCGCCGCGCGTTTGCGTTTTACTTTCCCGAAAAATATTTTGAGAACAAGTAATTGAATTTTTTTTCACTCGCCACACCCAATTTACTTTCTTGCAAAATTTACTTTAACAAACGGATTTCATCGCAAACATGTTTTTTTTTTTTTTTGTTTTCGAATGTGTAAGCGAAAAGTAATTTGTGACAGAAATGATTATTTTGTACTTTCTCAGAGGATTATTAATCGCAACAGTAAATATGTATTTTTAAATGAACAAATTTGTGGAAATGTTTAATTTGACGTTATTCTTTAATTTGATGTTTTTACTTCAATTACTTTATTTTGAAACACATGACGTTCGTTTAGTTAGTTAATTAATTTAATTTAATATCTTTTTCACACACGGAGAGAAAGAGTTGATGGTTTTTACAAGGTAACTCCGGATATGTATGTCGCATCTATTGAAAACTTAAGTTATCAAATATTACTTATGACGTTAAATATAAATGAACTATACTAACAGAACTTTATACTGTCTTTTATTATTAAAAAAAATTATAAATACAAAATGTTTATTTTTTAAATTATATAAAATGTTTATATTTAAAATTATTTTTACTTATATTTTTTACTTATATTTTTTACTTATATTTTTCATCATATATCCCATGAGAGTTATACGGCCATTTATAAAACTCATAAGAAATTCATAAATAAAGCTTACAAACAAGACTCGGAATTAAATATTAACATATACAATATGTGATTATAACACTGAGTGGAAAATCGAAAGTAACATATATTTTATTTAAAATGAGAGATATATATATTTTTTTAAATTACATTATTAAAATAATAATTACACATGAGAACTAGAACAAAATATTGCGATTCAAATTTTTTTTTATTATTAAAATAATTGCTTATGTATTTATTATTTGATTATTTTTATGTACTTATTACTTACTTATTTTATTAGGTAACTTTAAATAACAAACTCTTTTTGTAAAAACTAAACAAACAAGAATTTTTAAACAAAACACGTTTAAATAAAACTTGTTTCAACAAGAAACAAATGTAATATAACTTGTAAAAATTTGTTATAAACTGCGTTGTAAAAAGTTTAGTTTTTAATGGTTACTTGCTCTTATAAGACGTCAAAAAGTAAAGTTTGAATTAGTTTTTAATTGTTTGTTTACAGACTCTCTAGAAAAGTTGGAAACATTAAATTTTTACAGACAATAATTTTGTTTGCTTACTACATGTCTCAAGTGCAATCTATTGTTATTTTGTCAACAAGATATGATCAAGAATATACTGATAGATAAAAAAAAAAAAAAAAAAAAAAAATCACACGCGCTGAAAATGTCATTTATCCCCAACAAGTGATATGTACGAGATATCAAATTGGACAAAAGTACAAGCGCTATACTTCATTCTTTGACTATCCGTCTATTGTTATTATCGTGAAACAGCCATAGTCTATCACAAACTTTATAATAAATTATTATTATTATTAATTATTTTACGTATCCGCAATAAATGGTTGCGCTATTGTCACGCTGACGAATCGACCAAACTGACGATGAATTTGTTACATAACATCAACAATTAAAAGCTGAAATTGAACAACAACTAATGTGTAACATAATAAAATGGTTGCGCTCGAATTATCCACACTACTATTTTTCTTTTGTTTTTTTTTGTTTTTTTTCTACGAAGCGTAAAATATCGGCACGATACAAATATCGGAGTTATCCTATATATAACATGACTTTTGTAATTCAATATAAAGCGATATAAAGGTTCTTTTTATATAAAACAGAACTCTGGTGCAGTCCGGTATGGGATTCTTATCTCTGTTGGCCGCCAACAAAAGCCTCTACTTTCGCGAAACTCCGATGTCCTTTTGTGGACGGATTCGATACAACAAGTGAGTATAGACAAAATATTGTATGTATTCTGCTTTACATCAAACTTTCGAAATTTATGCAACAAGCCAACGAGGCAAATTTGCATTTTAATGAATGCGTATTGATCGCAAAAGAGCGGAAAAGTTGTTGTATATACGAACGGATTATCGAGATTTGTTCGTGTGCGTTTAAAAGTAAACCTTTTACCGCAGTCTTCCTCGGGGAAGGGGAGAGGGGAGGATTTTCTCTCAAACCACAGACCGCAAATGAACGAAACCGAAGACGAATCGTGACGGTATTTCTTCTTTAATGGAGTACAAAGCGAATTTAAAGTGCGGTTGTTTCCGCGAACGTTCAGCGGGAGGAAATAAAGAAATTTCATCTACATAATCCTGACAACATTGTAAATAAACTTTTCTTTTATATTGTGACACTTTTCTCATAATTTAATTTTTTTCATATAATTTAATATTGCGTGATGAACTTAAATTAAGATTGCGAGCAAAAAATCTCGCACACGTTTTCTAATTATTCATAATAAAACTCTCGTATAATAAATTTTCTTAATTATGAGCGTTGTTTTTGTGATAAAAGTATTTTATTACGTAAAACGTAAATAAAATATAAATATTCGTTAGAAATATTTGTTTCACGAAATTGAGATTTTCGAATAAGTCTCGGTCTTGGCATGAAACAAAATTCAATTTATCGAATTGTTGTTATATTCCAGCTTGACGGGATTCTCAGAAGATGTTGCACGCAACATCGTCTCATTATATCGTGATCGTTTTTTTTTTTTATTCGCGTTTTTTAAAAATAGATATATAAACTAGAACGCGCAGGAAGTTTCCCATCCGGTATACCTGAATGTGTGTTGTGTTTGTGAAAAAAAAACTCTTGATATGTTTTACGTGAACAGAAAATAGAGAAGCAATTATTATTTAATTTACAACATATCAAAACCAGAGCAACGTGCATTTAATTCTTTCGCAGTTTGCGAAAATATTACAATGCGCGATAATAAATTGTGAAAATGGCAGTTTTAGCCGAGCAGTTTCGTCGTTTTGTACTTGTTGCTATATAATAAAACTGGAATAAACTGAAATGTGTCACTTTTATCGAAAATAGACTCGTTTAAATTGCAGTTTTTGCCAGGGAGCAATGTGATATATCAAGAGTTGCGTGCTTCCCGCATTATCGATTCCCTTCTTCAAAGGAGTCGAAAACATTTTACTGACACTTGAAAGAATTAACGGTAATACAAAATTCACTCTGTAATGTAAAACTTGTCGAAATTTAATTTTAATTTATATTTTTGATAAATTGAAAATTGTCTTCAGACATATTTGATTTTATAAATTACTCCAGACTTGGTTTACACACACACACACACACACATTCCACTGAGATTTTAAAATATTGCAATAAAACTCAAGGAACAAAAATATATTTACAATGAGTGAGTGAAAATAAAAAATGTCGTTTTGTCTATATAGATATATTTAAAATGTGGAAATATATTTGTAGCGACAAAAGATGTTCGGGCTTCAATTTCTTTTTAAAAGAGAGATATATCTATCATCATTTATTTCTTTTCAGAATCTGTGGCGAAGAAGTGCGGTTACAATGGTCGCTGGGAATCGCAGAATGGCACAAGCACGAACGAAGATTCGCCCACCGGCTGGGCGAACTACACCACTTGCTTAACACCGGAAATGCTGTGGCTTCACTATAGAGTTTACAACAATAATCTCGAGGGTGAGGTAAGCGCATACCATTAAGACAATGCGTCTACAACACGTACGCGTGACTCTCATCAAATTGAATATAGGGTAGATGTTCCAATTACTGCCACTCGCGTAAATTCATTTCATTATATTATGAGTTGTTTAATGTAAAAATGATTCCAGTTTAGTATATAATATTGCTTAATTTCTCTTTTAT
>QVOB01007668.1:0-13729 GCA_014839585.1 Pseudomyrmex concolor | reverse complement strand
AAACTGTAAATTCATTACTTAAACGCGATGCGAGAGAGCACATAATCGTAGTCCTCGGTGATGTATGTAACATCTTGATCTTCCAAATATGCGAGGAATTTTTAAGGAAAAAGTCACTTCTCTTTCAAATTAATTTACATTTAAACGCGTAATGATATTGGAGCAAATTATATCAGAGCGAAAGTTTGCAAATATGATTATGAATGTCTTTGTCTAATGCGTAAATAAATAGTGCACTCATTTAATTTTACGCTGCGTTGGATTTCCTCGTAAGAATATACAAAATTTTTATTTTATTAATAAACTGACTATTTTCGAATTATATATGTTACACACGCTAATCATATATTTATTAAAACTATATACAAAAGTTATTTTAATCTCTATTAATTTTAGAAATATAAGATTTTTTATATGTTTAATTATAACCACTATATTTTTCATAAAATAAAATTTATCTCATAAGAAATTTGTTTCCTTTTTTTTTTTTTATTAAAAATCATATATTTATTTGTCAGATAGAATCACGTATGTATAATATCTTCAAGTGTTAAAAAATAAAATATTGCAAAATTGAAATGAAATAACGTGTTTCGCAGTTTTTATTTTCTTGGCACTCAACAAGGACATTCAAGACATATTAATTGTGCGTGAATCATTATTGTAATTTTGCGGATGTAATTTTCCCGCTTTTATTTGCTAAACTGCAATTGCGGGAGCTCTATGCCTAAATAAACGATTCAGTGTTAAGACCAAGGTAACGATCGAGACCGTGTTATACGTTGTACGTTCCGCTTTTACGCCGAATTACGTCCACTTTTTTTTTCCAATCGGACCTGCCTTCCTGTTACAGGAAGTGGTACAAGTTGCATACTTAAAATATCCATCATACAGGGAGAAAGTGTTTCGTAACACCCTCTTACACATACAACTTTGCGTATCTCGTAAAAAAAAAAAAAAAAAAAAAAAAAAAAAAAAAAAAAACAATTTAAGGCATCCAGATGAATTCACCAGTACATATCCGGTATGTCGATTACGTAAGAACTACCGCAGAAGCGTTCTGAACGATTTTATCTTATAGTTAATACGATTTCTTCTTTTAATTTATGGCCCGTTATATACGTGTGTGTACATTCGAGAACAGCAAACTGTAATATAATGAAGATACGATTATCTTATTTATTCGCATTTTTATTTTATATTTGCATTAATTTTATCTAATATTATTATTTTATTTATTTTTCCTGATCCGCGTTTTATTTTTTGTATTTTATATTCCATCCCTATATATAAAATGATAATCACTTTGCGAAAGTTAATTGGTAATTTTGAGGAAAATGATGATCCGGTCAGAGAGTCTGTGACCGGAGAAAATGGAAAACATGATCGATGAAAGTCAAACGTTGGAACGGATCCAAACGAGTTTTAACCGAGTGCGACGCGGTGTGTCCGTAATCGCAAAGGACATCTAATTGACTGACAATTTACAAGCCGGCGAGACCGGATCAATGTTTTCTACCGTTTTTGGAGCACAAGCGATTATATAAGAGGTGTTTCCGTTGCGGAAGAGAAAAGCCCGATACGAAATTGTTGCAGATATAACACGATTGCGCGGTTGCTTCTTTCTTTTTTTCATTCTTATGTAACCATCTGTAACTTGAAGCAATTTAATGTTCGGTAATTATTTGATTATACGTACGCTCGACGGCTTATACTTTCTATCTATTACTTTGTATAATAAAACATAAGTGTTAATTACCAAATATTTTTTATATATAATAATGAAACAAATAATCAGCCGAAAAGTAGACGAGATGTAAAAAATATCTTGACGATATTATATTATAAAATAAATCTACTAATAAGCACACATTTATATTCTTAAAAATAATCTTAGTTAATATTCTCAGTGACCAGACTTTAAAATATTTCTTGATTTATTTCGGCACTAAATGTAAAAAATTGCTACATATATTAGCTTTTGAAAAATTTATCTTTTATTTGTGTAATGTTCGCTTGTTTATATACCAATCAACAAAGATACATATAACATATGCGTCTTACAAAAAAAAAACGTGATTCTTCCTCACAATCACACTTATTCTCACATTAAAGACATTCATAACCGCTTATCTCTCATAACTGCTTAAGAACAAATAATGTAGATTTAAGTATAGATTTTTCATTTACACTGAAATCAAACTCACGTAGCCAAACACAAGATTTTTTCGGCAACACACGAGTTTGATTTCAGTTCACCATTGTGCAAATTATAAATTATGTATTACATTTCATATAATTAAAAAATAGTATTTTGTATTTATTTCTTCTTTTTAGGTTTAGAAGGAACTTCCGACTGTGGCTTTTGCCAGTCCAATGGTTTGTGGCGATAAATGGGCCATGGAGGTACGGTGAGCATCACAGCTAGAGCAAAGCCAGCGTACAAAATATAAATTGTTTGTGAGAATTGTTGAATAATGTACCCCCATATCAATCCGACTACCTGCAATCACAATACATGTATTCCATTTTTTAAAAACTATCAACTATTGATAACAAATGTACTCTTCTAGAAAAATGTAACTTACACCAAATAACGTTATTATTACTCTCGACAGTCTTTCTGCTCTCGCTTGGCCGTCATAATCCTACAGAAAACAAATAACACATGATATGTAAACACAAGTTTTTCCACATTTGCGTGATTAATATATATTGCGCGTCAAACTTTCGAAATGTAAACAACTGTAGCGCAGACAGTTTCACACGTATCTAAATTGCAAATTCTTCCGATAATATCGCGCGATGTATTAAAATTTACACGACATACGGTGACATTCCGCAACCTAACCTCAAGTAAAAAAAATTAATTTCGTTTTCGACTCGTCGCACATAAAAGCGCGTTAATTGCTCAAAAATAAGTGTAATCTAGACTTCGGTCGCGACTTACCATGTGCGTTGGAATGGACTTGAAATATTGCACTAGCGCGTTCATGATAAACAAATCTGTACGACGTGACAACGATACACCTGTCAGACGTGAACCACCACAAAAAGCGTGCGTGTATCCAGCGAATGCGCAGATACGAAAGTCGCGGCGCGACGCCACGTGCCCGACTGTCATGTGGCGCGAATTTTAAAACGGCCACACCATCTAAAACAGAACTACCACACACGCCCGATTCCGAATAATAACGTACGTTTTGTATTGCTAGCGCAAATTTCACGTGTAAAAGCACTTACGATATCTACTTACGTATGTATGTATGTACGTGCTTTTTTAAATTCAATGCGCGCATTCTTGTGTATATTCCCGCGCGCGTCCTAGACTTTCATGTATTTCGAGATGTGATACATCGATAAATCACGCGTGCAGCTATGTATGTACACAGTATGTCGAAAATTTGCCTACCAAACTCGTTCGCGAATGTATTGTATCTTACACAAGATAAGTTTCAAACACATTACGGCTTCGGATTACTTCACATATTGCGTGCGATAAAAAATATTGCTGGCGGCTTCCTCAGGCTTTTTGTTCCAAAAAGTAAGTTCTATTATATGTATAAATATTATACGATAAACTAATTCAATTTGCCATAAAACCAGGCACCTGAACGTTGTCGTTTATTGAAAAATTGTAACCGGTGTGAAGAAAAAAAACATTACTGGCGGCTTCTTCGATAGATATATTACACGATGAAAGGTAAGGAATGATGTCATAGAAATGACGTCACGCATTACGATGACAGCCATGTGGTTCCCTTCATTGGCAGAGAAAAATGAATTAAAACCGGCGTACTTATACTGCTATTATAATTTCTTTTTTTTATTGCCCACAAAAGAAGATATGTAACATCTCCGTTTATTTAAAAAACCAACATCTAAAACGATCTTGTTGTGACAATACAAAATTCGAGATTGTCATTAACAATAACTTAACTACTAAGATAACATTGAAAATTATAATAAATATATCGCGCGCTCGGTTAGTAGACTATATCAGACATCATTGATAAATAACTTCTATAAATAAAGGAGCGGTGCGAAGCAAATAAATATTGGTGAGGTCATATAAATATTTGTGATAATAGAAAGGAAGCCTCTAAAAATACAATACATTAAATATACTAGTGAAAATGATCGAAAATTAATTGGAGAAGAATATTCTAACAAAAGGAATATGATGCAATGTGTGTTTGCAAAAATACATAATTTGAAGATCATTAATATGAAAATAATACAAGCGGAATATATGATGCGCTATGTTTGAAGAGATTTTTAGAAAGTCGATATAAACTTATAAGAAGTACTCGAGTTGTCAATGCGCGTGTTAATAGAAAATGTGTTTCTTAAATACATTATCGCGTATGAACGTTATCTCATAATATTTGGAGTTGTATACACGTGTTAAAGACTACTCATGATATTCTCGTCGCAGATGCGAGTGCTCCATGAAGTTCTTGTAAGCACTTCGCTTTGCGAGCGCGCGAAATATACCGCGTCGGCGACAGTCGGAAACATGGCGAAGAAATGATTGTCGTTCTGTTCGATCAGGTTGCACTTCCTCATTCTTTCGTACACGGGACCTGCAAATCAATATCGAGGTGACAGAAAGTAGTTAACTGAATATTTAAAACCTAATTTCGACGTTTCATGTACGCATAATTTCAAATTTTGTCTGCAATGTAATTATGTAACGCACTTCAATCAGTAATTATGCAAATGTGAATTTGTGTTCACAAAGGCAAGCTATATAATAATAATAAACACATACTAACCGGAACAACCTGCAATATAAACGGACACCTCTATGCTGCAGTATTCGTCCACAATACTTCGCAGTGCATTCGCGCCCGCTAAGTCGACATGCGATAATGCGGTGAAGTCCAGTATAAGAATATGCAGCTGTAAAATAAAAACGAGACACGAACTTTTAAATGGTGTTAGGAGAACAAGTATTTTTCTTATATAAACTTATAGAACGAGTATTTTTCTTATAGGAAATTTTAGAACGCTTTTTGGTCTTTAGCTACTTTTTTCGACCTTGAAAGTTTGAGAAATAATTCTACATCTTCCTGATAGATTTTATTAGCGATTTTTGATCTTTAATCATTTTTTTCGACTTTGAAAGTTTGAAGCTGGCATTTTCAAAAAAATCAAACTTTTGTCATTAATTTTATATGCGTTTATATGAAAACGATCGTCTTTTCCTTTTTATAAAATTTCAAAAATTATTGCGAAAAAAATACTTTGGCTAGAAGTTGAACGCGGAATATCTTCCATATTTGCATAGTTGTCTTACCGTTTCAGCTACCAAAGCACTTGGTTTTTCGCATTTTTGTCTACGCGTGCTTACATCTGCAAATTGTACTTTTACCTTTTTAATTTCTCCTGGCGCAACATCGTTGCGTTCTGCATTCTTTAGCCTGTTCAGTTCTATTTGAGGCACTAACTCCGCTATCTTATAAACTTCTTCGCGGAAATATTGTCTGGACGCAAAATTTAGACTGCCGGAATAGTGGAAGATTTTGATGCCAGGAACTTCTACGGTCTGAAAATAGTTACAAAAACAACGAAGATAAAAGAAAAAAGCAAAGTAAGAAAAGCGAACTCAAATTACAAGCTCTTCATACTCCTTTGTATCTCTTGGCATCCAGATAAAGCTCGGTGCCGGGTGCTTGAGCCAGTTTGCAAGTGTAAGGTCGCATTGCGAGAACAAGCAGCCGTCCGATGCAGAGAAGCACGCCGACCAATAATCCGTACTCGACGTCAAAAAGAACTACAATGACGAAGGTTACGGCCCAAATGCCGCCATCGGTTTTGTCCAATCTCCAGAACTTCATAAACTCGGTGACCTTCATCAGCATTCCTTTCAATGCCACCACGATTATACTCGCTAGGACACACTGCTCATCCGATAAACACATCAAAGTCACATTAATTGTGAAAATTTTTTACTATTTTGTGATGGTGAATGAGAAAATAATTACTCGTGGCAGGGGTTGAAAGAACGGACCGATCCACAGTAATACGCTGACTAAAATTCCGCACGATATCAAGCTAGCCAGCTGCGTGTGTCCGCCTACAGTTTGTTGAATCAACGATCTGGATAACGAAGCCGTGATGGGCATACAAGAGAAGAAAGAACCTACAAGGTTTCCCAAGCCCTGCAAAAATATTTCTATTTCGTTGTTATGGGATTCGTATACATATGTATATAAGCGCGCATACGTATCATTAATTAAATTAAAACAGATAATATTGAAAACAGATAATTAAATTAAAACAGATATTGAGAAAATACGCACATTACAATGCAATGTATGTAATATAAACAAATTATATTTAAAAAAGAGAAAGAGAGAGAGAGAGAGAGAGAGATTGCTATTTCGAAAACATTTTGATTATAATATATGTTAATTAGAAAAACAATACGTATGTTAATTAAAATATATATTGCAATTTTCAAATTTACCTGTGCCATTAATTCTTGATTGGAGTCGATCTCATAGCCCACCTTTTGCGCGAAGATCAGTGCCATGGACATTGATATTGTGTAAGCGACCATAGTAATTACTATACTGTCTACTAAAATGTGAGGTACAAGGGATAATGGTGGTACCGACGGAACTGGCAATCTGAAAAAGATTTCTATCTTCTGAAAACCTTGATATTTTACGGTATATTGAAGAAGTCGCGGAGAGAGTTATACTTTATATTTTTCCGAGAAATATTCTCTCACTCGGATTTGACAAATTAATTAATTAATTTTAACACAGTCAAAGATAATATTTGAATTAAAATTTACTTTGCGAGACTGTACGGAAAAAATTAATTGAATATTATTTGAAAAAATATACTTACCCCACGGGTATATGGCCAACTGTTATCACGTTGTACGTATCCGCGAGATTCATTTGCATCGAAACCAAAGTACCGATTACCACCGCGAGCATCTCTATCGGAATTGGAAAGGCACATAACTTTGAGACTCTTGGCTGAAAATCAAAATATTTTTTTTTCGCAAAACACACACGTGAGTGCAATGTTAAAAAATTTATGTATCTGCTTACGTACTTCTATTTTACACTTTGTTTTAAAACATGTATCACCAACCTTGAGAATTTCATTGTTGAACATAAGTACTATGATGGTAACGCAAGATAGTATCACAGCAGTTGCATTAATATTGTTCAGACTGTCGAAGATGTCGACGTAAGTCTGAAAAACAATTAAACAAAAACCTTAACTGTGAATATATATATATAACAACTTTAAACGCAGAAAAGATTTAAATTAGCAAAAACTACATATCGGAAGCGAGATTTTATATAAGACGGTTGTAAGAAGTTTATTAAAAAAAAAAAGGTAATAAAACAGAAAGGTAATAAAAAAATATTTTCCGTGACCTTCTGTAACATTATGTAAATCTTCGTATGTGCGCGTTGCACAACGCTTTCTCAACGTTTAAATTACAACTTGATTGCTCGGGAATATCTAACAGGAAGCGTTCGCCACGATTATTTAAATGTTTGCCGAGTGCAAACATTTTGTTGGGATGACAAAGAGTGAGGGAGGGGAGAAAAAATAAAGAAATATAAAAACAGGCCGAAAAAGCGATGCGTGTCTGAGCGAGAGAAGAGATTCGACTAATATTTACGGGACCAAACAAAATTCAGTTGTTACTCACGAGAATAAGCTTGAATGCGCCCCTACGTCGCGGCAGGTCGCTCAGCCCGAAGAGGTCCCTTATTTGCGATGTAAACACGTGCATCGCCGCTGCAGTCGTGAATCCACTCACGAGGCTGTCCGCGAGGAGAGACGAGATTATGCCCAAACGCAGCACGTACATTCCTAACTAGACGAGAGATTTTGAGTGACGTCGTTGGGAGGTCAAGAGGAGCGAAATGTATATGTATGAGGACGTATACACAACAGCGAGAATAATAATTAAAACGGACCAGCCAACGATGCAAAAAGAAAAGGGTGGAAAACATGTAACGAACAAATTTTATACAATATACGAACAGGAGAAAAGCACGAGCAAACATTTTACGGAAAAAAAGGACTAGTCAAACTATTGTTTAATCTCGTAGAAAAATAAATATTGTTGATATATTGCGCGATTGTGTGTGATGCAGAGTTTTACCTGTATAACGGCAACCGTAAATGTAACCGCCGTTGCGACCTCCATCGCCGTGTACTGACTCATATTGGATGCTAGGGTGCCGTTCTGGACTGATGTAGTATTTGTCGGGACTGCAACGGAACTGTATGTGGTGACGACTTTTCCGGTCATCATGCAGACGAGAGCAAACGTACCTTAAAAGAAGCGACCGCGAGATTATTCGAAACTGCAAAAATCTGTTTTTAAATCAACATCGAATGTAATTTCGCGAACAAAACTTTATGATAAACAGATGTTAATTTTCTGTATATATTTTATCATTCTAACAAAGGCGGTGGTTTTTTGTCATATGCTTTGCATAGAATATAAATTATTATATATTTTTGTATGATGTTGATACGTACCCATAGAATTGTGTCTGGATGTGCCGAAAAAAAAGTACACCAAGACCGGGAAGAAAGCCATGTACATACCAACAATCGGCGGAACATTGCCCAAAATTGCATACGCCATACCTGGAAAAATAACGTTGATATTTAACCCTTTTTTTTTCTCTAGTGACGATTTTAGTGACGATTTTAATTTTTCTTACTCAACGGAAAATAAAATTATTGTAAAAAGTGATTTAAAGGATGACAAAAGTGGATGATAAAAATAAACGCGGTACGTATATATGAATGAGAGAAAAGAGAGAGATACTAAATTCGTCTAAATTTCACAAACATCGATATTTTCAGTCAGGTTTTTGCCATATCAGATCATAAATAATAATACCGTTTATACAGAAAGCAATAAAGTCGATCTTCTATTATCATCTATAATAACCTTATGTCTCAGTTGTACTCTATGAATATACCTGGCGATCTATAAAATATACTAGCGGTATAACCGAAAATTCTAGCATCTCCTTGCAGATATGCCATTTTTATCGATTTCACATTTATTTCGAAGGAAATTCTTTATTTAATTTATTGCTCCTAACAGTGTGTTCAACATACCTTGCGGAATATGCATCACAGCCACGGTAATTCCGGCGACAATGTCTCCCAAAATGTTGTTTTTCCAGTCGTACAAAAACAGCCAGTCAGTCAACGGTATTGTTTTCTTCAAGAGTGCGATCGGTTTGATTTTTTTACATCGTCTCGTCACCTCGTTCTTAACTAGAGATCGATAAATGTTATGCTTGATTAAATTAAATACGAAATAAACATCGGCATATTTCATTAATTTTTTTTAACGCACAGTACGTCTCTCAAAGGCTGTTTTAAATGCAAACAGAGATAACAATACACGCGCGAGTTTTGTCTTTCTGATGATTTAAAGCAGACTTTACTTTAAGAGACTTTATACTGCTTTTTGAGATCTTTCGAGTTAAATTGTTGTAAATTACGTCGGTATCTACGAAATTGAATTTTATTATCGAAAATCTCTCTCTACCTTATGATTTGTGAGCTCGCGATCTTATAAACTTCTTATCGCATAAAAAGTGTCGCTTAACTTTTCGAAGTGATTTTTGCGTTTAAGAATTTTCTCTCATATAATTCTTCGATCAATCTATAATCAATTCTGCTAATAAGCAGTTTCGAGCAGATTGACACATGAAGAAGCGGTTTTCTTTTTTTCCCGTGCAAAAACGCACGCGCCGAAGTACTTAAAAGGCGATTGACGTGAAAGGAAAATAAGAGCGTTTACATTCTTCTCTGCGCGCTCCGGCCGCGCTAGATCGCGACGATACTTACAAGTTCTCTTGGGTTTTATGTATTTGCACAAGTGATTAAGCTCGTCCTGTTGGTAGACCGGCCGTCTGACCGTCAATTCCGGGGCAGTTGTCGACATGTCGTCGCTCAAGTCGTCTGCGAACGAGTAACGTTTGACTGAGAGATCACATATTTTATACATGTGCGCGCGTCATATATATATATATATATATATATATATATATATATATATATTCGGCAGATGTGAGCTAATTAATAAAATAATTAGGTCATTACCACAACCGCTCTCTCGTTGAACGGACGTAGTCGATTTAAAAACAGTTTTGACTTAAAAGGGACTCTAACTTTTTTATCGTATTGTGAGAGTTTTTTTCTTTTTCTTTTTTATTTGGATAAAAAGTTATTGAATTTGAATATTGAACTATATATGAAAAAAAAAATTGAAGTGAATATGAAATTGAATATTGAAGTAAATATAGAAAAGTTCAACTATTACAGAAAATTCTTTGAATTCTTTGAAACTGTCGTAGTAGAGAATATTGTACTTGTAATAATAAAATTTTTGATAACCGATTATAAAACCAGATTATAAGAAACACTGAAAAACAAAAATCTATCTGTCATGTTACAAGTTAAAGAGAAAAAATCTGCGTTTACATGTATAGATATTTACGCATATGGTACCAGAGATATCATGCACTTATCGTGTTTAATCATATTCTATCATAATTACTTAATTTTATCAAAGTTACTTAATTTTAAATGTCCGACGTAATCGTTCCGGAAAGAACGTGCAGTGTAATTTACGAATTTTTCTCAATTCGGGACCGCGAGTTTTGTTTGTTCGATGCAAATCGAAACAGAGAATTGCGTTGGGAATTGAATTCGTGGCAAGCGATTGGCGATTTAGAAGAAATATCGTAAACTAATGCCATATTTGTGTCACATATATATGGCAATATTACTTGACTCGATCGCTCGACAAGTTACGTTGTTAAACATTTGTGAATGTCATGCTTTTTTTAAAAAAGTCCAAATTGCGACTTCGTTAGAAAGTACAAAACACGTATGTATATAGAATAGTGAGATACTAAAATAATCAACAAGTCTGTTAATTATTGCTAATCACCTGCTGTTAATAAACAAGAACTGTTAATTATTGCTTTATCTCTCTCAATAATAATCGATTATTCGTCGGTACGATATTATAATTCACTGATTAGGGTAATTAACAGGTAGGTAGATACACATGTCGGATTACCTGTTGTCATCGCGAATATCTCGAGGTATGTATGTATCTCTCGAAATTCTGAATTCTGATTGTTTCGCAGCTCTGTCTAATTGCGATATAATATGCGAACTTTCACGAACCGAACGGATCTGATAACTAAAGCGCGTGTTAGCATGCAAACGCGTTACTGTAGTCTGATAATTGGCTGGTGTCCTGATTCAATATTTTTTCTGAAGATAATGCGCGTCTATCTGATGCGCTCTTTATATTTCTTATTGAGGTTTATTGTTCTTCTTCGTCGAGCGAGAGAGAGAGAGAGAGAGAGAGAGAGGAGCGTGCGAAGTGACAATTGGTATCGCGTCGATAAACACGTCTCTGAATCGTCAATTGTACGTGTATATTACAAGTGGAGGAGGGAAGAAATGTCTGAACAAACATCACATGATGGATGTCGAATGATGAGGAAACGATGACACGCATCATACACATATCACGCTTTAGGTCATTATACCCGACGAGATAATACAAACTTGATTAACGAAGCAAAGTTTATATAAAGTTACGCATTACGAACATCACACAGAAGAACATCGAGATACCGAAGAAATCGCGTTATCTGAAATTCGTGTACGCGTCGTATCGATTTGATTTGATAATTTACTTGATTTGTACCGCACACACTTACCGTGACAAACGATGATCAAGAATAACTTTTACCTGAAGAGAAATAAAAAAAAAAAAAAGAAAAAAAAGAGCGAAAAATAGCTTCGTTCTTGGCGACGTCGATAATCGAATTAGAGATCCAGTCACTCGAACTTCACCGCGCTCGCGTCAAACGTCGCTTCGTTATTAATTAATTAATCGAACACGCGTGTAGTTTCGGAACACAAGTGCACACGGTGATAAACGAATGCATAATGCGCGCCGGAGGCGGCTCTTTCCGTCGAAGCTCGCGTTTACGAATGCTTTTCACATCAATTTCAACGAATTAAAAAAATTGGTTCGCGATCGACGATAAAACGCTATTAAATACGTGCTGTTCTTTTTTAGGCCGATATCGTCAGAGAGCGATATCGCATGTTACGACGGAAGAGATCGCGTGAACGAGACAGATATGCATTACGCCAGTGTAGGAGGAGGTTTCTATCGGACTTTCGCGTTCGGTGCCAACGATAACACTCGTCGATATCTCTTTTCTCAATAAGTTGTGCTGTTACAAATTACGTGTGTGTGCGTTTAAAGTTTTATTTAACAAATAAATATGCTACATGCGTAATAGCCTGAGAGAAAATATGTTGGAATATATGCGTAAATTGTTTTACGAAACACAAGATTCGCGACTTGCCATTTGTGTGAAACTCGTGTGTGAGATTCGCGTTGATTTCTGATAACGCTAAACTATATACGTCAAGATGTGTGTTGACACTAGACTGCGCATTGATAAAATGGTAATGTTTTCTAAGAAACTATTCTATTGAAGTAACATTGCGCAGGAGCCACAAATTAAACGAAATCATCGAGAAAGTTATTGTAGCGCTGGATTAGTAAATGTTACTTAAACAACTGTTGGAAAAAAAAACAGTATATATTAAAACATACATTAATATGTTAATTAATTAAGTGTATACGTGTGTGTGAAGTCGGAAGATAATTAAAATAATGTGTTTTCTCCATACCTATGTTTTCACGACAGACCCCGGTCTTCTTCTTATTTTTTGCGAGAAGACGTTCTGGATGTTAATGAGCGAAATAACCGGGACAAAGATGGAAATTGTGAAAAAAAAAAAAAGCATAAATGTATTACACGGCGATAATGTGTTTCTGTTATTACCGTCAGAAATTCCTGTCACTAATTTATGTTCATTCAGACGCAGTCGACTGTGTCCTCTCGCGCAATCGTTCACGCAGAATCGTTCTCGATTACGCAAGTCGACCTTAGGTGATCCGGCTTCGTTTAACAAAAAATTGCTTGCTCCTTGTCAAAAATTCGACTGTCGTGTTGTTTTTCAAAATCTGGAAAGAATTATCTTCCGACCGCGTCAAACACAACCACCGTCGCTACTGTTTGCCACTGCGCGATCGAATCGGCAATGAGCGCGATTCCACATTGCTCCTCTCTCGGAACAATGAATATCGGTTTCGATTTCTCTTGATCTTGAGGAGATCACGAGCAAACAAAACACACCTATTGCACCAAGAGGCCGACTTCTCATACTTCAAAGTAAGAGAGGGGGTGACTATATGCGGAAAGTTTTTTCGCGTCTGTGTGTCCGCCGCGAAATCGCGACGCGCGGCGCCTGGAGATACACCGCAGACGTAGATCGTAAAAGATCTTTAACGTTTGCCACAAAGTACACATTTTGCATACTCATCCTAATAATTCGGTTGAACAATTTTCAATCAATTTCAAGGCCGAATCAATACACACATACTGCGAGATGTATAATACATAAATTTGTCAAGCAATTAGCAAAGTTACTTATACAGCGAATATTAAGACGTGACGCAATATACCGAACGACGAATAAACAAGAGCGTTTTATTTATCTTTGTTTGTGCGCCAGGCAATTAATGACAGAGAACTAATTTTCTCTGACTAAGCTAATATCGGTGTCACGTCAAAATACACGACACAGATATTATTAATACATG
>QVOB01007667.1:0-23258 GCA_014839585.1 Pseudomyrmex concolor | reverse complement strand
AAAAAAAAAAAAAAAAAAAAAAAACTAATCCTCGGTGCAAACGTGATCTCGAGAAAAGAGGCTTCGACGAGCGCAGGTATAGACGACGTTCCGTCGTTTCACACATCTCGGGGTATGTGTGGCTTTTGTCCGTTTTTGTGGATGTGAATTTACGCGAACAGACGGAGATAAAGTTCTTTCTTTTTTTTTTCCTCCCCTCTCTGTTTCTTTTTTGTTATAAAAAATGTCCGAATCTTATAAGCTACATATGCGGGCACTGTCTGAAGAAACCCGTCGTCGCGATAGACTCTATTTCTTAGTAACCGCCTATTTACCTATTCTATATTTCTTTTTTTTTTTTTTATTATAGTTCTTTTTTTCTTTATTCATTTTTCTCTTTCTCTCCTTTCTTTTGTTCGGATCGTCGAGGCCCGCGTGGAACGGAGCGCGTCCGTGGAAAGCCGTGAATGGTACCGCGCGGTAATGCTAACGCAGATATACGGTTGTCGATACACATATATATGTATACGTTTATGTGCGTACGTATGTATGTATATACCGGCGCGCCGTCAATGCCCGCAAGTGGGACTCCCTCTTATTGATAGACGACACGACGATATACGCACGTATCGAGTGGGCGTCGATAGCCGTCGTCGTTAAACCTCGGCAGCCGCGATCCACATGACGCACGCGTGGGCCCGGAAACGGGATTTGAAATTCTCGTTGCCGTCGACACAGTGAGTAATCGCATGTTAATAGGACAAAATGGAAATTCGCAATTAGTTCGCCCAAGTGTAAAAAAAAAAAAAAAAAAAAAAAAATTGGTTTTCCACGGAAACGCACACTTCGCGTACAAAACTCACTGGAGCGCGTAAAATCACAGAATTTGCACGACGTGGGGGGGGGGGGAACAAAATCAATAAAAAAAAGAAGTCGAGAGGTTTTTTGAGGAAAGAACGGAGCGGAGAAAGCACGATGATGCACGCATCGCCCGGTTGCTCGATCCGCTCTCGTCGTACGTTACAACACAACATTCCTTTGTTAGAAACCAATTCCTTAGTCAATAAGGCCCCCGTCCGTTCGTTCGTTCGTGTATGACTCAACGTGGCTGCCGAGTGACTCAGGCACCGAGATTGCCAGCTATGTCCTGGCGGCGGATGACGCGCGGCATCCGAATCCGCATAACCGACATGACGCTGTTCACTAAAATTCTCGGAACACTTTGGCCGCTTTGTACGTCGTTGTAAATTTGATGTATCGCGCGCGCAACCGAAATTTTCTACCGCGGCTTCCGAGAAAAGATAATATGGATGATTCTTCTCCTCAACCACGGTGTGTGAATTATTTCGAACTCCGGTTTCTCTTCGGAAATTTACGGAAGTTCGCCTACGTGAATAAAACAGTATTTAAAATTATATTGCGTAGAATATTTAATCTTTAAGAGAGATTTTTATGAAAATCAGTTTTTACTTGCGCACACACGCCGATCCCTCGCCGTTTTCACGAAAAGAAAGTTGACGCGGCTTCAGACACCTGCTCGCGCGCGCCTTTCCTCCTGACAACCCAAATATTTCCGGCTCACCTTGCGGGCCGAGAGAATGCGCGGCGGTTTAAACAAACGGCGCGTCGCACAGCTGGTGGTTTCGAGATCGGATTGTTTGTTCGTGCGACGCGTGTATCTTCGCCGCAATCAGCGCGCATTCGATCGTGTTGACCATGTACTATTCCACGCGGCGGTCGCCAAGCGCAACAATAGAAAAAGTGACATATTGTTTTTGGTAAAAAATATCACTTTATTCGAGATTTCATCGAAGATCTCAATCGTGTCTATAAAACAAAAGGATTTGATTAGCGATTTTTCAACGTAAATGCCTACATCAACATTTGCAAGAATGCCGGCAGATCAAACGATCGATGTATTGTTACGCGTGTGTGTAGTTTAATACATGGTACATTACAAATTGTGTTTCTCTAGTTGTTCCTTACATACTCCCTATCTAAGAGATATTGTTCTTTATACACAATCACTTTCTTTCGAGATGAAGAAGCGATACCTCGTGTGTAAATCATCATTTGTACAATCAGAGATTCACAGCGTAAAACTATAGGCTATAACAATTATTTGTTCTTTTTTTTTTTTGTTTTTTGTTTTTATACTTAGTTACGGGACGAACGAGCGACACGCGCGATCGCGCCGTATCCTTGACGCATTATTTGCAATAAACGCAATCAAGACGCACACACGTTGCTGTCACATCCGTTAGATATTATACATTACACATATATCTAAAGTACATACTTCGCGTGGCACATACTTTTCTTTTTATATGCATATGTAAACATGGAAAAAGTCGTACAAATTTCTTCTTATATTTTAATATAATTACGCTGCGCGCACGTATACTTTTTAAAAAAAAATTAATTACATTCCTTGCAAATTCCGTGTGAAGGAAAATTTCTTCGACAAACATAATACTGTAACAGATACACAGAACGAAAAGCTAAATGGTATACAAATTTAAAACAATTAAAAAATTGTCTCAAGTAAATTTTAAAACAATGTTTAATATTATTTTAATGTATACGAGGTGGATTATTACACACATTAAAAAGTGTGTGTATAATATGTATATAAATGTCTTGTAACGTTATTTAAAGAAACTAATGGCGAGGATGTATGTGATTAATTACAGCTCCGGTTTTTATTCAAGTTTAATCTTCATTCAAAGTTAAATAAAGTGTTTGTGAAGAGAGATTTATATTATCAATGAGAGACCATCACATTTACACGCTCTTGAATTGACTGTGTATCGTTTTTCAAACAGTTGATTGAAACAAATGTCGTTACTAAATAAAAATTTTGTCACCGCCTTTTTTACATTTATTGTAAACGTGTAATCATGTCGAAACATTAAGAAACCAAAGTTTAAAACAAAAAAAAAACATACAAATTTTTTCTTCAGAGTCAATGCAATGTGGGATATTTTACACATAAATGTAAGAACTCAGTCCAAAAGAGTTTACACATGAGTAAACCAATGCACATCATAGTTTCTGCACGTTTATTATTTATGACGTTTGTTGGCAAAGTATATAAAAGTTCTCGTCTAAAAACAATTGTTCTTAAAGAAGAGTATTGTACACTGATCGATTACATTATTAAATCCATATTTGCTTACATGCACAATAAATGTGTCCGTACAGCTCGCAGGTGATACTATGTATATTTCTGGTATAAAATTGATAAAAGAATTGTTTAAAAAAATAATCATATAAAGACGTAAAAATACTAATTTTAGTGTAAACAATAACACTTTTATTCAGTATACTTTGCGAACATGATAAATAATAATCGTGTCAAATCATTATCTTGGAATTTTTTTCCAATAGTTTTACTGCACCAAGAATCATCGTGTCACGACATTTTGCTACTTCGAGCACCGCGCGATATTGTAGTCTCTATGATCGAAATTCGTTGGAAAATGTTTTAGCAAAAATGCATAATTGTTTTTTTGGGGGGGGAAAGGGCGGGTTTTTTTTTTTTTGAGAAGAGGAAAGGGAGAATTTACTAAATATAAAATATACATTAAAGCATATCAACGATACAGACGCGCGAAATCTCGTAGAGCGTGTGTGACGTCTTTCGGTGAATCTGACCTATATGTAGAAAACAAAATAAAGATGTAAATGTCAGATTCGTAAATAAATCCGTAATTGTATGTCGATAAATACCTTGTGACCGTGTTATGAAATTCGAGTAGCTGTTCGGGCGTGGCCGTAGGAGCTCCGCCTGCATTTTGCGACGGCATTGTTTTGATAGCTTCTTCCAGCCACTTTGACATTTGCTGGTGAAAGATATAACAGTGTGTTTTATATACGCGCGAACTTATATAACACAAATAATAGAACAAAATCAGGATCTTACTTCCGTATCAGTCCGAGTGAGTTCTATGATGACGTCTGCTACGTCAGATAGCATGTAGGAAGACAACTCAAATACCGCCGCGTGTAGCAACTTCGTGACTAATATAAATAAATAATTCCGTTAGCAATATCTATGTGACTGTGTAAGCGCATGCGTTGAGATTGCAAAATCACCTTGTAACTGCGACCGCAATGCAAAAGATCGTAGAAGAATTTCATTACCGAACTATTGGCGTCCCTGTGATCTAAACTGCAAGCTAAAATAGCGCAATCTACTATGCTCCCAATAACAGAAGAATGTAATAAAGGAATAGGAGCCCTTTGAACAAACCTATTACATATAGAAAAAAACGTCAGACAATGTTCCATTAATTAAAAAAAAAAAAAAAAGACGATAGTATCATTGCGTAATTGACATGTAATACCTGGCACACAGCCTGAATAGATCGTCGACCGTGTCGGGATGATTTTTCAAACCGTCTTCTTGTTCGAAAAGAGCAAAAGCAGGATAGATAAGAGCTTGCAACATATTTAACAGATTCCATATGCACTCCGAGTCGATCGCGCATTCATCCACCAATATTGAACCGACGTACAAGAAACAACTGTGTTTGTGCGCCGTGTATAATGGCACGATCTGTGTAGAAAAAAAAAAAAAAAAAACAAAGAAAGACAAACTATGACATATTAAATAAAACTATACATAAAAATATTTTTTATCCAAAAAAATTGATACCCGTTTTATGATCGGTTCGAGCAAATGGGCGGAGTGTTGGCCTACGCAGCGTACTGCAAAACGTATGCAACGGCAACATCTTTCTATGACTCTCGCGTCCTTCTGATATGTCTCCAAGATGCCGGACAACACTGGCCATACCTATACAACGATTCGGACGCGCGAACGTCAATCAGCGTGTTGCAAAAAGCTTATTTCCGATGTTTATACTCACTTCAGTCAGCACACTCTGACAAGGGTGAGGTTTATTAAGATCATCGATCTGAAGACGAGTGTGCTTAAATATAACGGCTAATCTATCCAGCCATACTACAGGGTCGATCATTGATGCTCTCTGGTACGGAACCAACTGACGGGAAAGTGTCAACAGCGGACTTCCTTGAAGGTAGCACAATTCCCTCATTGCCGGGGTGAGTTCCTCGTACGGCAATCTCGCCAAGACTATCGATATTCCTGTCACGACACATAGAGCGTTTTTTTTTTTTTTTTTTCATTTTGTTCTGTTATCGCGCGCGAAAACAAAAATAAACAATACATAACAATCCATAAAAGTACCTTTCAACAGGCTGACAGCCGCGTCGTTACTGATCTCGAAATCGGTGAGGGAACGTGCTATTTGCAGAAGTCCAGAAAAGTGGGACACCATGTACGGACAGGCCGTACATATGCTCAGCAACGCGCCCGAGGCGGCACTTCCTAAACCTTTTTTGCTTAAACACGCCAATAGAAAATTCAACACTGGTTCTAAAATAAATCAAATCACACATTAGAACATCATTGAAATGTGCGATCAAGTTTGACAACAAAAAAACGTTCAACCGGTCTTACGTAATGATTGCGGATGCTTGTCTATCCATTCGCATAGCTCGCCCAACAAAAGAATGCTCGTATAACGTACTGCTATGTGGGTGTTCTCGGGCAGATTGAGAATGGCTTCCACCACTTTCGGAACTACGTCGTTTTCCTCACTGTTGCATGAAGAACTTTTCGTTATTTAAACAATTTTAAGTATATTTTTTTGCAATACATATGAAAAACCTTACGGTAGTATGTTTTTCGCGACTGCCTGCATAACAAAAAGCGCAGCTTCAGTCACGTCCCACGTGGGCGGATCTCGAGGTTGGCCGTCTGGTCCGGGTCCTTCGGTGAGCGACGAGAACATTTGTCGGAAGCAGTGGCTGCTTCCGACCACAAACACCACATCTTTTATCAATTCCGAGACGCGGTTACGGAAGTCAACAAATTCCTCTCCTCCGCCACCTTCCTCCACAAGACCGACCTATCAATATTATACAAGTTTTGTTAACCATCAGTTTTGTCATGAGACAGTATTACTTATGCAATAAAAATTATAAACACTGACGTGATCAGGTTCTTTCTGGCAATGTCTGCGGAGGGCGTTAATCAGTCTCTCAATATGCGGCCGAAACACAGCGGTAAGATCATCGCTATTTTTGTGGTACAGTATCTCGGAGAGCCGATACCACAGATTAAAAGTTATCTGTGCAACCTTATAACAGATAAACAATCGTCAACATTTTTTTTTTTTTTTTTTAAATTTCAACGACGCAAAATAGAGGAAAGCAACGGTACCTCATAATCGTGATGACCGACGCAAGTGAGAACGAGATCTAAAATTTCGACGGAGTAATGCTGCTTCCCGCCTTCGCAACCGGTTACCATTGTTTCCAAGAAGGCCTCGGCCAATTCGGTGAACATTCGACAGTAATTCACAGATCTGCAATAATTTTTAAATAATCAAATTTTTTGTGCCGCGCCCGAAATAAACTACAAACACATCCGAATTGAACTAGAATATTTTACTTTTCCATATCCTCGTGCGCAACAGACAAATGATACGGTGGCTCCAAGTTCTTTACACTCGTGAAGAGACACAGTTGCAATTGCTGCAACTGCACGCTCAGCTCGTTGTCGCGTTTCTCGTTCGTCTCTTCGCCCAGCACCTGTAAGATCACACAGATGCAATCGGTAGCGGTCTCGTGTAGCTGCGAATTGGCCATGTCGTTGCCGAGTATCTGAAAAGTAAAATTGCTCTCCGTAAGACGCGAACAAAAAATTTATTTTTTTTTTTTCTTCTATGAGAACTGATACAAATTCCGCAAGCAACTTACTTGCAAAGCATAAGCAACCACATCGCTAGATGGCACAGCTTCTAGTGGTATCGCGTGAACAATTACCCAACTGGTAAAACATCGGAAAATAGTATTTTGGATTTGTATACTATCGCTGTTTCTTGTCAGGCACAATTTCTGCAATTACACTACATATGAAATATATTGAATAACTGACGTTAAAATAATACACGGATGTATGTTTTTTATTTTTTTTTTATATTGCACACACACACACACACACACACAAACACATCAAATAGAAAAAAGTGTGTTAGATACAACAGTGTACGTACTAGAAATTCTATCACATGGTCTGCACAGGCATTGAATTCATTTAGTATATGCTGTCTGTGATTAGCCCCCAATCTTTACAAAAACAAGAAATGACATTTATTCTCCGCAGACTATAGTCGCTTTACAAACGATGTGTTTAAAATTATTAAATAAGATACCTAAGTGATCTTGAATTCACCTCCTCTGGAAGTACTGTCATTATTTCTAGTAGCGCCCATACAGTTGTTGAGTTTGGTCCAAATCTGTTAATTAAATCCATTACTGGTTTTTGCCAGGATGGCATTTGCAAGGCCAAATCTGCTAGAGCCAGGCATAACTATGTAAGAAAAGGCAAGAATTAGATTTTATTTACAATAAAAAAAAAAAAAAAAAAGAGAACTTGTGTTCAAAAGTATATAAGAGCAAATTGCCTGTGTAGCAATGGCAGAATTGGTGTGCTCGTCGATCTGCGATATATGTTCCATCAGTGAACTTCTAAGCGATACATGAGCTTCTTGGGGTAATTCGTGAAAAGATTGTTGGATTTTAGTGCGCATTGTTTGCGCAGCAAAGTAACAGGATTCCATGTTACGTTTTTCGTGTAACATTTCGTCAGCTATCTTCCACGCGTATACCTGTACAAACAAACAGTTAACAAAATCGTCTCTTTATTGTGAAACATGACAATTTGTACGCTTTTTACATAGTTGAGGAACACGTTGTGTGTACATTGTAATTGCTATCTCAATGACCTTTAAAGAACTTTGCTCAACATGCCGAGTTCGTAATTGCTTCGCAAGTCAATTTAACATGTCCGCGACGTGATAATAAATATGCAAAATTAATTTGTTGAACGCTGATATCGGCGTTAATTTTAAGGTTAAATAAGTAATTTTTTTGGATTTCGCCGGGAAGCTCGCATCCTTGTGCGCAACAACGTTTTTCAAACGTTTGGCACGTAGAAAACGTCGAATTTGAGATAAATAAAAGCCTCACCGATTTTTGCAATTCCCCTAGCCATAATGACGCTTTTCCTGACTGGGGCGGATTTGAATTGCTATATAAAGTGCACACGGCCTCGTAAACCGTTTCCAGGCTCGGGGGCAGATCCATGTTTTTTTCAAGGAAAAAATTACTCGCGCCTCTCACGAAATCTCCATCCAGTCGTTTCCCGGTTTCTGACGCAGATGCACTCGCGCGGGCAGTTCCGCTACAGCTGAACGTCTCCCATCCAAGAAACTTAACCTCTCTCCGGTTTCGACCGAACGGCTGACAAGTGCGGGACCAACACGCAGGCAAAAACTGTTCTATATTCAGCTGTCACGCACCTCGCGTGTCCACTCGAAAACGAATAACTCGCACATTCGCAGATAAAAAAATCGCAGGTTGTACGGCGTGCGATCGCGCGCGTGTTTGTGTGTGTGTTTGCTGTATAAAAAATACATACGTAAGTTTGTACATACACGGGGAAAAAAGAAGAGAAAGAGCAAACTCGCGAAAAAAGCAGTAACGAAGCTCGAGGGAGAATGTATAAACTTTCTTACGCGATTTCTTTTTCACTTGCGATCAAACAAACGTGTCATATTAATTAGATTTGCGATCTAATTTGTATATTCGCTCTCCGGACAGAGAAACGGAGAAGAAAGCGGTCCCAAGAACACGAACGCGGATTCGTTTTTCCCGCACACATTTAACCGTGCACGTATGTTTTGTCCGCGTTGATTTTTTTTGGCCATAAATTAAGATCCGTATTGCTTATATCGTGTCAATCTACAGGTCAGTCTCGACCTCTGTGAACCCTTTTGCAAAATTACGTAAGAAAGAGAGAAAGAGAAAATCTTATTTTTTTAATTTCTGCTTTGATAGTTCCATCGGCAAGGCAGATTTAAATCCCTCGATGAGCGTCGTGGCTCTCACGCAGTTCAATGTTTATCAAATCGATTTGAAGAACCTTCGAGATGCGATTTCGACGTCCGATGCGCAGTGAGCCGAGATATTTTTCCCAGTGACAGGTGTCGACAGCTCGTCGGATAAATAAATGAGAAAAAAAAAAAACGGGGATCGACTCGTATCTCGACGCACGATGAGTGACTACAAGATACCGATAATCGAGCCGACGATAGATTACGCGAAGGTGTCGATGGAATTTTAATTCGTACGCGACAAAACCGTCGTGTCGAGAAAAAGATAGATATAAATAGTGCCTCGCGCATTTGCCGCATGTTTCCCTCGATATTTCTCTGCGAGTCATCCTTACTAATTTCTAGAAGTGCTTCGCAGAAAGCCTAAACAGAGTACTTTCTGCGAAGCACTTCTAGAAATTTAGTAGAGATAATTCGCAGAGAGATATTGAGGGAAACATATGCGGCAAATAGGCGAGGCATTACTGTATATGCTTGATGACGCGATCAATGCGACGATCGCATCTCTGAAAAAAAAAAAAACGAATTTCTGTATTTTAGGTACCGCCGATCAACCAGAAGCGAACGGTATCCTTCATCAATCACTTTATCACTCACACAGTCACGTTTCTGAACAAGTTCGCATTGTCCTGCGAAGAGAGATTGTTCGAGTTCGAAAATAAGTTGCAAAAGTTAGAAGCGTCGTTAGAGATATTAGAATCGCGGGTACGTTTTGTGAGCGTATATGTCCAAATGTATATAATAAAAAGTTCTTTTCTATAGCAAAACATTGAGCACTTGGAGTTTCACGTCTTTCAGAATGTATTAAAGACATAATTTTTGTTTTGCTTCCGTATATAGTTGTCCTCTATACCTGGTTTAGAACAAGACAAAGAGACAAATAATGTTGATGAGAATAGCACAAATAAATTAGAAGACGCAGAAGTGAGCAAAGTGGAAGAATTGGATAACGGTGAGCCTAAAGTGGAGGAAAAGAATGTACAGTCTGTAGCTAAAGATCCTCGCTATGAAAAGTACTTTAAAATGTTACACTTCGGAGTACCGAGACAAGCGGTTAAACTGAAGATGGAACAGGAAGGACTGGATGCATCTATATTAGAGTAAGTGAGAAACTTTTTAAGTTAAAATTGATGACACATAGATATACACACATGCAACATTGCTAATATAATAATGTTAAATGTCTGAATACTTGCCGTGATATCCAAGTGATAAACCTCTAACATATCTACTCACATCGTGAAAACACAAAATATTTAAATAACTTTAGTATATCTTTGTTACTTCATTAGCAATCCACAACAGACAGTTCCTATTCCACAGTCGTCAAACAATCAAGGTGAGAATCAGGATGAATAGGTATATACACAAAGAGTTCAAGTATTATTCGTTCGAGGCATGTGTGTTGGACATTTTTCACATTATAAAATACAAATCATTGAAATAAAAATATAGCAATTCCTATAGGATTTATTTTTATTTCTTATTAAATACAGAATGTGTGTGTGTTTGAATAGACAACTTAGAACTGAATCATTTGACCCTGAAAATAAATGATAATTTTGTTAGTTGATTCAAAATTCAGCTTTCTATACACATATATTGATTTCAAAGAGAATATTTTGTATGAAATGTAGAAGTGTTGTTTACAAACAACTAACCTTCCTCTTTTTGTCACCACCCAGTTCAAAGTGCTTGCATCTCTTCAATGGGATCTGCTTTCTGTATTTACATTCTGTACACTCCATCCTCAACACAATCTTTTTAGTTGTTTTTGCCTACGACATGCAATCAAATATATTCAATCAAGAGAGCGTAAATTATTTTATTCTTGTCTGTGTTGGGATATTTTAGAACAATCTGATACTAAAAAGCACATGTATAATTTTCTCTCTTACCTTCTTTCTGAAGATGGGCTTTGTTTGACCGCCAAAACCTTGTTGTTTGCGGTCGTAACGTCTTCTGCCCTGCGAGGCATGTCTCTCCTTGCTCTTTTTGTATTGCGTCACTTTGTGAGTCTTGTGTACCTTGCATTTTTTGCAAAAGGTACGTCTCTGCTTCGGCACGTTAACCTAACAAGAGAACATGGTGTCTTAAAGATATCTTACATCATACTTTTGCTGAACAACACAAATTATTTCCGAGGAAAACGCGACAATTCGCATTTGATTAATCGCACTTGAGAAATTTATTTAATAAACAAATCGTCACGTCGATCATTACGTCAGATCAAAACATGTCGCACAGAGAGAGGTTACGTCTCTCTCCGTGGCACAGACCATTGCACATTGTGCAATGAAATTTTTACAAGAAATCGCGCTGTTTCTCAAACACAAGTGTCGATCTTACATTATCTCTCGCAATAACGATTCGCGAAATAACGACGGATACAGAATTGCGCAAACAATTCAACTCTTCGACCTACCATCTTGAGTCTCTTGAAAGAAAAGAATCGAGTGCCCGGAATCGCCGGAAACCGACAGCGCGCGTCTGCGGAAACTAACGCCTGCGCGCACGTCCGTGCGCGTGTTGCAACAAAATTCAGAAACCTTGAATATGGTTTTTTGCGCCCGTCCCCGTGTGCATGAATATTAATACTACGACGATATCGTATCACGTACTACGAGTCTCTCGATCGCGTATACGAACACACATTGCCATCACTACCACCGCTACGAGTGGGAAAAAAACATCGGTCGGACTTCCCATGTCGAACGTTTGTTAGGTCATCTAGAAAACGCAATTGGATATTTACGCCATTAAATACAACTGGCGTCAAAATCGGTATATAACATATCCCAATCAATAAACGCGATCTTGCGTTAAAACGCTCTTTGTTATATTCGCTTTGTGCGCGTTAAACGGGCGAATAAAAATGAGCGGGCAATTTTACGACAAATTTAGCCCAACAATATTACCCGCAAACAATCCTACGCAAAAAAATAAGCAACACGTGCGTCTAATTGGCCAGTACGTAGTGCCTCTACATGACGTGCACATCTGTGATATCGCACACACACACACACACATACAGACACACACTTTACATATACGTAATATATATATATATATATAAGACGCTTGGTTTAAAGATGAGAGCCTGGAAAATTTCTTTGTTTCATTATATGCATGATTGTTGATATATATCGTTGCGCAATTAACAATAAGAGTTTACTGAGGCGAATTAACAATTCTCCGTGACTATTGTGAGATTGGAACCTATGCAATAAATTAATGCGAACAAGCACATTGTTGCTCGCAGACGGATAAAATGTTGTTTCGATGAGACGACGAACAGAGATTACACCTCTCAAATTTCGACTGCCACGTGATTTAAACTTTGTGATTGTCATTATCTGAAAATCTATAGTACACGTGAACTGTAGATTTTCAGAGAATATCGGAAGACAGTCTGTACATTTCTATATTTATTTAGGTCGCTCCTGTTAAATGATATTAAAACACGTACGTTCGAAAATATTTAGAACCAAATTGACTATCTCCCATCAACTTTGTCCGGTATTTTGTTAATTGAATCGGGGACCAGTCTCATTAATAAATCGGCCTAATTGATCAATCACGATTAACGCTTAATCGATCGATTAACTTTATCCGGAGAAAATTATCCAGCCGTGATAGATTTTTCAAGAATTAAGCATCATGTATATATAGAATCGAATATTTCGAAGAGAGTCCACGTGCGATTCGTGGCTTCGAGGCGCGTTTAAATCGAGCGACGTAGCCTCGAACCGGACGACGCGGTCGGGCCACGAACTCTCGAACCCCTCGTCCTCCGCGAGTTTTAATTTTATTCGCACTCGGGGCGAGCGCAATGAATGCGAAAAATCATCGCGAGGTCATGAAATGTCGTAAGCAACTGTAAAATTGACGATTGCACGCGGTAACATCGGTGTAAAAGCCGCATTGACGCCGGCCAATCAGGGATTTATCGAGTTTCAAACCCGCGCCATCTTCATTTTTGAACAAAGCCGGGTCGGCGGACGTGGTGTTAGGAGCGGAGCCGAGAATCCGGTAGTAGTCCGCTTTACGCTATTCGCGCCACAGTCGTCCGCCACACGCTCCACTCCTGACTGGTTCGACTCGCCGCTCCCCTTTCCTCTCGCCTCTCACCACGCTTCGCCTATCTCTCTCGATCCTCCCCCCTCTCGTTCTTCCTCTCCCTCACGGCCCCTAGGGTCTTCGCCTGACGACGCTCTGCTCTCTCGAGCATTCCGGCGGAAACAGACGTCGCGAAAGGATACTTACTCGTGGTCCCGTATCGCGTACACGCTCGCAGCCGCCGCCGCCGCCGCCAACGCCGCCGCCGCCGCCGCCGCTGCTGCTGCCGTAGCCGCTCTTTCGTATTACCCTTCCGAGGCGAGTTCAGTTCGAGTCGCGTAGCCGAGTTTACCGGGATTGTCGCGCACGCACGGTCGTAACAACTTGTACAACCATGAGTACCAAGGAAAACAACGAGGTCGCTGTGGAGAAGGCAACCGAAAACGACAAGGCATCCCCGGACGCGAAATGCGACATCAAAGCCGCGATCAAAAGGCCATCCGGAACGCTTGAGGTGAGTAACTCTTCCAAGTTTTTACTCAATTGCCGCGGTCTTGTAGAGAGCCTCCATTTTATATACAGGTCAAATCTTTATTCTTTGCTATCGTTTCGCCGCGGAACGACGGAATATCGTCGTTGTCGCCGTCGTCGTCGTCGTCGTCGTTGTCGTCGTCATCGTCATCGTCGATACGCCGTCCCAGTTTACATCGAGACGACAATACGATATATATATATACATATACATATATATATATATATACGAGAAGCGTGTTCGACGCGGAGCGCGCCACGCCGCCGTGTACATGCAAACGATCGGAGACCGAGAGTCCGATCTCCGTTGACGCGTTCCTGTGTGATCCTCGTATAAATTGCCGCGCGGTGGCTCGTGACTCCCGTCAATACGGATTTTCCCGCCCTGTTTCGTCGCGTCTCCCGCCGTGCGTCTGTCTCTGTCTCTCTTTCGTTGTGACATCGCGAGAAGCGCATCATCCGAAACGCATGGCTTTGCCCCCTGTTCGCGCCTACGGCATGGCACGGCACGGCATGGCATGGCGTAGCGCGAAGAGAACGCCGCGCCGGCCGGCGTTCCTCAGCGGGGACTCCATATTTCGGAGCGAGCGGCACCGAGTGCAGTCGAATACGCTCGATCGGACACGCGCGTTTTTTTTTTTTTTTTTGTTCAGAAGCGCGTTGAGCGCGCAAACGACGCCATTGTGTATTTGTGAGAGTAACGAGCGCGCGACGAGTCTCTTTCCTTCTCCCTCTCTCTCTCTCTTTCTTTCTGCCCGTTCACTCGTACTTGTTCGATGGCTGACGATGATGATAATGATGGCAATGACGACTCCTGCCGGAATCGACTATAATTACCGCGTATTTTGTGATGAAATTTCGAGGTAACGCCAATCTTATGTCGTTTATGCGCGTAGAAGGGCGAGAGAGAAAGAGGGAAAGGGAATGAGAACGATGAGAATAGAAGAGAGAGAGAGACAGAGAAAAAGTCAAAGATTTCTCCCGAAAAAATTTTTTTTGCGGTCGTCATTCTCGCATGTGTGTGTTTCTTTTCGTGTCCGGCAAAGTTGACTCCTCGCGGCTTTTCAGCCATGCGCCATGTGTCGCACATTGGCTCTTTTATATACGTCGTCTTGTTATGGCTCGGCATGCCTCGCCGATCGCGACGCCATTTTTGCGTGTCGATGTCAGCCTTGCGATCCGGAAAAGCGAGCGTCCCGCGCATTTTTCCGATCACCACTCCGGCACAGCGGTCGCTGCTATTGCCGTCGTCCGTGTTCATGTCGGTTTCCATTATGGCGGCCGAAACCAAGCCCGCGTTCATCACGTCTCTTTCTCTGTCACTCCGTCCTTTTCTCTCTCCCTTTCTCTTTCCGTCACGCTCCCACGCACGCATACAACATGTACGCGCTCTCTTTTTGCTGTAATTGATCGATAATTTGCTATAGGCGAGTTAATACGATGGACAATCGATTGGAGACCATATTTATTTCAAGATCGACACATTGCCCTGAAATTGTTTACCGATATTTGTGTGCACGAACACCACGACGAAGACCTTTTTCTTTTCTCTCACTTCTCCCTTGCTCTCGCTCTCTCCCTCATTTGTCTATCTTGCTCCTTTTTCCATCTCTTACAGCGCCGATATAGTGACGACGACGACGACGACTCGCTCTTTCTCTTTCTATCTTTTCGTCGAAGATACCCCACTTGCGCAGCTAGCGCGCGCGCGTTAAAACTATACGAACCTTCGAGAAAACATTCGTTGCGCCGCGATTTTTCATCTTAAATCGCGGCGGTGCCGCCGCGTTCGGGGGCGCGTCGCCGATAGGCTTTTATTTTTAGCAAATAATTTATCGTGCGAATCTCTCTCCGTTTTTAACCGCGTAAGGCAAAATCTCGGGCGAACGCCGGGCGGAAATCCGACATTCGTTGCTTGATTCCGTCGGCATCTTGGCGCATCACGTGGAAGGGTCTGAGCGCGCACGCACGACACGCACGCACGACACCGGATCACCGCGTTCTTATTTATGTCCGCGAGAGAGAGAGAGAGAGAGAGAGAATGAAAGAGAAATAAAATTTATTACGCATTACGAGAAAATCCCCTCCGAGAGCGCGTAATGCGGTAGTAAAAATATCATTCACATGTTGGAAGTGGTTTACACACTCAAGTGTGCGTGCCATTACGCGAGGACCAGGCAAAGAAGTGTCTGGAAAAAGAGAGAACGAATAAAAATGTTGAGTTTCAGACGTTCTTTTTTCCTTTCCCCTTTTTTCTCGCACTCTTTCCTTGGTGCATATGCGCGATTGGTATCTTCTCGAAGCGGAAAAAGGCGGGAAGCTCGAGCGAGAAACACCGACGGCGGAGAGGATCACGTTCGGGATTATACACGGGAAAGAGATTGTTACAACTCGCGTACAACTGTCCTTTGAAAATAACCTGCCTGTCGCTCGCGAGGATATCGATACTACGAGGTAGTTGCGATTCGAGCGGCCGGTGTGCTCCGAGAAAGAGAGAAATAGAAGGCGGGAAAAGGCGTTGATCGGATAACGCAGTTGTAGATCGATGTGCCGCCAGCCAGAAATAACTTACTGCATTTAATGGTTATCATCAGGTCTCATCATGAGCTTCGAATTTCTCTCTCTCTCTCTCTCTCTCTCTCTCTCTCTTTCTGTCGCGCGCGCATATCTTTCTATTGCCTTGCTTATCCATCTTAATTAGACGCCTCGTGACTAATTGATTATTTTTCCCCTAAAAAAAAAAAAAAAAAAAAAAAAAAAAAAAAAAAAAAAAAAAAAAAAAAAAAAAAAAAAAAAAGAATCTGTTTGGAGGAACAAGAAAAAAGAAGGAATCGTTTTAGACGATATCACGGAGACACTTGTGATAATCCGCCGATGTGTGATTCGCGAGCGTCATGTAAAACAATTACGTAATGGGTGTTTCATCGTGTCGATCTGACGAAGAAGTTTCCTTTACGAGACCCCAAGTTTACGCGATAGGTTATGAACATTGGGTTATCTGGCAAGACCTCGTGATTGGGAATGAGCAGATAGATAGGTAATCACGCGGGAATAAAGCAGTGGCGGCGGCGTCGTCGTCGTTGTCGATCGAATATATGCGACTGTCAATCGTATCGAGAAGAAGCCAAGCTGAGCGGAGCGGCCGATGAATGAGCAACAGAGAGAAAGAGAGAGAGAGAGAGAGAGAGGAGCGTGTACGCGTGAATTCGAAGTAACGCGCGCGCGTCAGCTCGTCTCGATCGACAGAAAGACACACACAGTAGGTAAATCCATGCGAGTTTAATCGCAACAGGTCGATTTCATGTAGAGCACAGAGCAACGCGCGATTACTCCGAGGTGAGAAAAGGAAAGGGTAAAAGTGTAACGCGTCGATAAAACATTGAAATGCCTTGCTCCTCGTTGGACGGACACTTAGCCATCATGGAAGTAAAATTGCCGCGCTCGCCCGCTACGCTTTTATTTCCAGTATTTATTGTTACTTGATCGCCGCTATTGATTACGACCTCGACGCAATCGGTGTCGAGCGTGTTCTTCAAGCGCGGTGAATTTCCCTTCTCGTGTTCGATGACGCCACGTGATATCGGTCGTGGAACGAGTCGAGTCTCTCTTTAGTTTAGATTTGTACTCTTATTCCGAAGGCTTCGCGTTGCACGACACTTGGCACGCCGCTTCGGTATCTTCCTCCCTTATCTTCCCCCTACAGGGAAGTACCCTTCTTTCTCTCTCTCTCTCTCTCTCTCTCTCTCTCCCGGGTTCTGTCTTTCTCTGCGAATTGTACGCAGCGCGAATGCGTTCTCCCCGCCAACGTGTGCGGCTCCGTCATCTGCCAATCACCGCGATCGTTCCACCGCGTGTCGCCGGTTCGCGCCGCTTCCGATTGGGCGATGTGGCTACGCGCGCGCATCCAAAGCTGCTTGCTCTCTCTCTCGTAGCCGACGATACCCGCGCGCGGCGCGTGTACGATTACGCCAGGCAGCTGCCGCCACCACTACCACCATGATGATCGGGCCAGCAATGCCGTATGGCCGTGGAAGTCCGGCGTTACCGACGGTGGTTCTTTCTCGTCACCGTTTGAAGCTGTAGTGACGCCGGAACACATTTTGAATGGTAATTTTTCCCTAGAAGATCACGAAAATCAACGGCGTTTCTCGGAGCGGACTTTGCCGCCCACTTCCCTTCTTCCGAAATCGATAAACTATGATGTTTATTGCGTTAAGTCCGATGTATTACGGACCATTAGGACTGGATCAAGGGCATAGTTGTTACAACTCTCGCGAGAGATTAAGGTTGCACACGTTGGAGTGGGCGTTCATAGATTCCCGCGTTTTCAATTGTTTTCTTTTTTTTTTTTTTTTTTTTTTTTTTTTTTTTTTTTTGTACAATGTATAAACGTGTTCTACTCTTATCCCCCGCAAGCTCGACACATATGTAGTATGTACTTAACGTGGCTAAATTAAACATTTTTATCGGTCAAGTTGGCGGTATATTCTACTACCTGTTCTTCATGATTTTGGCACTGCTGGTCCGCTTGGTAGACGCGCGGGGTTCCCTCCGCCATTTCCCTTTTCCTGTCCCACACACCGTATTTTAGCGGGTAGGGAAAGTTCCCCACCACCTCACCTTTTCTCGCCACCGTATTTCTTGGCGGGAAGGGATCTCGTCGGTCTCTTCTCGCCGTCGGTCTCGACACGCTTTTCTCTGTCCTTGTTACAGTCATCTCCCCCGTCGCTGCCGGCGGCACTGAATTTTCTTTCTTTCTCTTCGTGCTTTTTGATGCTAAAAAAAGGGGGAGGACATCCCTCTTTGGTTGACTAAGAATGGATGCGATGCCGAATATAAATTTGTGCTCTTTATAGAGACACATACGTAATTGACAATAAATCTACTGTTTTTACAACAATGTACATATTTATAAAACTACCGAAAGACAGGTGTAAAATTCAAGTTTTTTTTCCATGTTACAGGAAAAAGTTGATGAACCAAAGAAAGCAAAGAAAGAGGAGAATGGGGATGGTGAGGTAGAAGAAGAGGAAATTGAGGAAGAGATCGAGGAGGAGGAAGAGGCAGACGGTGATGGAGAAGAAGACGACGAGGATGACGATATTCCAGAGGGAGAGGAGGATTTGGAAGAAGGCGAAGGTAGATGAAGCGATTTTTCAATTGCTTTTTTTTTTTTTTTTGTTCTTTTTACTTTCTCCAACGAGAACATTCGTTGCAACGTTTGTTACGTACTATTGCAGACGAGGAAGACGACGACGCGGAAGGTGAAGTAGAAGGTGAAGACGAAGAGGAAGACGCATAATAAAAGAAGGGGGAGAAATATGTAACTAAGGGAGGCGTTAGGCACGTGTGACGACATCATCGTCAATTTTCGGAAAACTCAGCGAACTTACTCTCATATTGAGTGGTTGGTAACAAGTGTTGAATATCCATCGTGCCCGATCCGCATTACTGGATCTTACCATCCAGTACAGTTACTATCCTCTCTCTTCCGACCTACAAAAAATTACCATCTCACCAGAATTGTGGTGGGCTGATACATATTGGGTGTAGAAAAATGCATTTTTTCACCTTTTGTCTTGGCTCTTCGCAATTCTGGTTCGTCTTAGCCGCCACCAAATGCTGTTAGGTAGTTTGAATGATAACTATATATTCGTCCTGTGGACTCAATAGGTTGATCCTACTATTGGTAAATCTGAATTATCTCTTTGGATCGTTTAATTCATTCGCACGATTCCCAAGACGAATTTATTGTTTTATCCGAACCACCTAGTAACTGGTATTTGCCATCTGGCTTTTTCGTCTTAAAAATTTTATAACGAAAACTTATTTAAGATATAAAAAAAAAACTTATATATTTAAATAGTGTAAAATTTGAAGGTGATTTTTTTACATTTAAAAATCAAATTTACGTTTGTAGTTCGACGAATGTCTCTCACCTTGTACGTGTGATATCTTGAGTTCTTCTTCTTGAATTGAAAAAAAAAAAAAAGAAAAAAAAATGTGTAATTGCAGTGTCTTCACAGGAGCGCGAGGCCTGATCAAACAGAATTAAACAATTCATACGTAACATATACGGCATATATAAATAAAGTAAATAGGCATGTGAATGGACATCTCTCGGCATTCAATGTACGTTAAAAAAAAAAAATTGAAATCTAAAAAAAAATTATATAATAGATGTAATATCGCTTCGTGCTCCTGTTTGGTATAGTGACAGGAATTAAGATTTAATGCAACGTTCGCGTCAGGTAGTGTGGATGAGATAATGTGACTAATACCGCATAATAAGTATACATAGTATGTATAAAGTTACAAGATAAGAAACATTTTATTATTAACGATACTATTATGTAACGTAAATATAATGCAGAGAGGTTGTTTAGGCTTGGGGAATAGATAAGGGAACGGGGAGCATTAAATAGTCAACTTGTGAAGTGTAAGGGCCCCATTAAAAAAAAAAACCCTTCTCGATTCTTTTCAATTGTATCATTTCTTTTTGTAGATCATAAGAATTTTACGTTTAATCTTGGAGATATATATATATATATATATATATATATACACACACGTTTCTTTGATAACTCAGAACTGCCGTATATGACGCGAAATTACAAAAAAAAAAAAAAAAGAACTTAGAATTACCTATAATTGCGATGATTATGTAATAAGTACTTTCTCTGTTGTTCTCTTAATTGAGCGTAAAATCGAGCGTTATCTTTTATGTATATCGTGTTTTTATCTCGACTTCATTGTGGGCTACTTGTAGCAATGATTCTTTGGCTATCGCAGAATGAGTTGGTATTTATTCTGATTTTTGTATGTAGTGATCTTAATGATAATTGAATTATGTATTAGCTGGATTTAGTATCAGATTTTAATCTTTGATGACATTTAATAATAATAATGATGATGATCCACGGATCTGAGTTAAATAAAGCAACAGACTCTTTGTGCAAGAGTCGGCGAATCATTGCGATTGGCATGTCCATACCGCTACTTATTTTTCGGGAGACTGTTAGATAAAAGGGTGACGAGACATTGCGGTTATACCATTGTACCATAGCAGCATAATAAATAAAGGTAAAGCTAATTTGACTGCGGAAAGATGTCCCGTTTTAATGTACAAATATTTTCGAATGAGATAGTTAAATAAAACGCAGTTAGATCAGAGAAAATAAATTCGTTCTCGTAAGTAGTGAAGATGGGTTTAATGTCTGAGGATTATGATGAGGAGATGGCAGTGTGTGTAAAGGCTGCTCTATTCTCACGTACTAAAATCCTACTAAATGGAAACCAAGGAGATGGGGGAGGGGGGGAAGAGTTGGACCGCTTGACACATTGATACTTATGAAAAAAATCTTTTCAGTACCATCAAACTCGAATTCGTCGGTGTATAAAAGGAAAAAAAATACTCTATATGTAACGCGTCCAACAGACAGCCAATCGATGTCAAAATGTGATGATGATGATGATGATGCATATAGATTGATGACACACCATCTCCGGCAGTCTCTGTTAATCTACGGTTTTATACACAATCCGCTGCTATATTCACACGTGTTCACTTCAAGATAGTAACTTGACGATGACAATTTGACAAAGGACTATCTTAAAGTACAGGTGCCTGAAACAAAAAAAAAATCGGTACTTTAGCGTTCATAGCATTACTACATTATACATATAAGAGCATAGGTCCATTTAATTTTATTGAATATACACAAAATGCCCGAGCCCCGTTGGCAACGCTCATGAGTTTCCATAAGAAAGTCTTGTGTTTTGTACTGCGCCAAAGCCCAAGGTGGAGTGACGATGCTCTTCCTCGCGCTCGAGTACTTGACACGATTCGGATAATTCAAGTTGCTGATGCTAACGGGTCTTTGCAATCAATCAGGCTGATCGCCCACATACCGTTACATCCCTACGTTCGTTAGGTAAGCATAAAAAAAAAAAAAAGAAGTTTAAGATATAAAACAAAAATAATAAAAAAAAAAAAAAGAAAAAAACAAATCTGATAAACAAAAAATGACATGTGTTTCACACACGAGTACACGTTATAAACAAACATCATAGGCTAAGAGAATTTGGTTTGTGTGTTCATAAGTCTTGTTCAAGCTACTTTTGTACAGGATACCATCGCATCTCATCTATTTCAACGTAAAAAGAAAACAAAAACAGTAACCGACACACCACAAACTATATATTTCTTCATTCCATCAGAACTGAAACTTTCATTGTATTTTTAAGTAAATACATTTTGAAAAACAACATCAATGTTTTTTTATTCTTCACATGTAAGTATGTGAAGCGAAATATTTCTTCCCCGTTCATATGTTATACATATATCTTTTATATATATATATAAAATGAATATAATTGCATGATGTATTGTCATCTCTTTGCGAATACATTTGTGCAATGTGCGGACGCCCGTCTGAAAGAAGAAGATTGTAAAGTATGTAGTATTTATATTGAGAATTATAACACCCTGTACATGTATGTGTAAGCTATTACATTGTTTACGTGAAATTAATCCGAGCGTTCACTGCCGACTTTTTCACGCTAAACATAGGGAGACTATACCACTTATCGATCGATGTTATGTAAATATATAATCATAACTGTAAATATGCACTTCCGTTGTATCTCTCCTTTAAACAGGATGTTGACTACTCGCAGAGCGGTACACGAAACGCTAAACAAAGGATCAATGCGTATCGTTTTACAAGTTTTTATTTTTTGTTTTACTGTGCATGAAGTTCCATCCTGATGGTCTTGTCTATACAATATCTACACATCAAGAAAACAATTTATATATATATACAGATATTATGCATGAACACAATATATTATACTGTATACGTAACAATAACATAAAAAGTTTACACGAAATATATATATATATATAATTGTTAAAAGCCAAACACCTTTATATACATATATATATTTATAACAAGATTTTATTTACACATGGGTATATGGCAGATTATAAAGTATAGTTTCTTAGATGTAAGACAAAACAAAAATTGTTCTCTGTAACATATTCTGTGCACGATATGATATATAATAAATTACCTGAGGTCTGTAAAAATATATATATATGTATATATTTATATTAAAACAATGTCATTTTGCAACAATAATGTGTGAAGTCCGCTAAATAAAATGTCACTTGTATATATATATAATATGGTAACAACAGATTTTGTTCGTCGATGAATATTATTTGGTAAATTTTACGTATATATTATATGTATATATATATATATGTTTTTCCTCTTTTTTACGTGTACTTAAATAAGAAATTTTTGAAGAGAAATATATATGAGAAATATATCTGGACGGAACATTTCATTAAACTTCTGAGTACGTCAACAACGTCTTTAATATTTTTGTCATACGTTTGTGTTTTTCGAATAAATGTCATCCTTACAGAAACAACAATCTAACATATATATATATATAATGCAAATATACAACTATACTATATTCTGTCAGAACATGACACACTGTGCAAACGATAAAATAACAAGCGTTAGAAAATTGTAGTAAAGCATAAAATGCGCATAAAAATATTCAACTCTGATATGTACACACGGTATTGCCTGCAGACTTACTTTTCTCGCAGAGAATTTGAAGATACAGTTTCTTCGAATTGCATAAAATAGACATTTCTCTCAAAAAAGCATATATGATCTA
>QVOB01007666.1:0-10445 GCA_014839585.1 Pseudomyrmex concolor | reverse complement strand
TATTTTTAACAATGTTTGTTAAAATAAACATCAATGAGTACTATATATTAGTTTATTTTGATATAAACATTACCTGTTTCAACTCACCTCCTTGCTGTTTTAACTTACTTCAATGCTAGGTGGGATGCAACAGTTAAAGTACTTCATTTAAAATTTTTTTTAAGAAATGAAAGTTTATAAAAAACAAAAACTCATAATCCTAACGTTAAATTTAAGATAGTTATGATAAAAAATGTAAAAATTGTTTCAACCCACTTCAGTCTCTCCTACTAGAGAGCTACAGTTAAGTGGTAGGAAGCAAATAGTTATTAAAACCGAGTCATGATATGATTGTTAGTATGAATAATGCTGAGCACTGGATATACGTATTTGTTAGCAAAAAGATGTTTCTGCTTCAGATCATCCGAATGCCGTGACCGCGATGCAATATTAACACGCGAGGTCTAATCTTTACCGATTAGAGCAACGCGAAGGACAGGTAAAATTCTAGGTACTTGCACTGTGCAACCTTTTTACACAAGTGGCCATAATTTTTCAGTAATTTCTATCATGTAATTCAGATTGATTTAATATCGATCTGAGCGAGTATTATAAATGCATATTATATTCATGTTTCCGCACATGTTGCATAGTATCTACTGCTGCAGAAAAAAGTTTTAAAGAGAGATGAAGAAAAAAAACAATAGACACAACAATTTACATTTACGCGCAAGTGATTAAATTAATTACGCTTGAAGCGATAGAAGAAGCAAACTTAAATATCGTTAATATCGTTAAATATCGAGTTTAAATAGTACCATAGCATTGCGTATCCTGCTGCGCAGTGTAAAATATTTTTCAATCACAAGCAGATCATAAGACCTTTTTTTTTACAGATCTTATTTTTGCAAGTTGGTAAAACATCATATCATTGAACATACGATATGCTACGTTTTTTTACGATTTTTTCTGTAATATTCCAGGTAACGTATACATACATTGATAGAATTCATCGTATGACCAGCGTGATAGGACGACTTCGGGTAGTCGTCCTATCTCTACCTCGTCCAGCTCTCCCACCGCCGCCTGCGCGCATCCTTCATCGCAACGCTGCGTGTGACTCGTACTGTTCGTGTTTTCAGAAGGTTCGAGAACGATTCTCACAAACTGCATTACATTATATTCTCCTTTTACTCATAAATGTGGTTTTTTATCCGCATCGTTATATTTTTTTAGAACTTGAGACGGGATTTTTCTATTAAGTAAAAAAGGTGTTGAGGCATCATCGTCTTTGAAAGCTTATAAATATTAAATGTTCTAAAGTTTCTAAACAAGTTTGTAAAAAACTATTATTGGTTTTGTTTTTTATCACATTTTTTTGGAATGACTAAAACTGATGATACAATGTGACATATCAATAAAATAATCAAGAAATTTTTATTTTCAAATAAATCGTGATTTATTTTATGTACCTAATACGGAACGACGTCAAACTCAACAATATTATTTATATTAATTGCGAGATGACTATTCATGTACACATACATACATACATACACACGCACACACACATGTAAAAATATACCATATTATTTAAACAGCAATTATTTTCTAGCATCCTAATTCGTGAGACTGCGCATCTATCTGTGACGCATGTTTTCGCAACGCATACTAGATCTGTATGTTTATATTACGTTGTTTAGCAGTATTTTGAATGAATAATTCTTGATAACTCTCTTGATAATACATAATGCGTTGCTGACAAGTTTTGTATGCGTCGCGAAATTAAGAGGTGAAACTAGTATAAGCTTACGGTTCAATCTGTATCTACTCGATCATGTCTCATGGCAAGCTATCACATTTTATCTTTTTTACATTAAAAGACTTTCGTATATTATCCACAAGCTAAAAAATTATTGATCAAAACACATACTACTGAGTGTTAGCATTACATTAGACAATGACTAAGTATAAATAATCTTACACTATAAACACGAAAGATCAAGTTATTTCAAAAGATTTGATATACATATTTACACGCACTCGCAAACAGCTTCGAGAGCGAGAAAAATGTAAATTCGTGAACGTGTGACTTTCATGTAGCGGTCACCGCAGTCAAGGATCTTGTGTAGTATAGTATCCAAGGTTTCGGAATTTAAATGAATTAAATCACAATACGTACATTTCCGACATCTTTTTCCTGCATTATTTTAAAGAAATATTTTACTTACCGGTATGTAAATCACTATCTACTATGATCGAAGAGAAGATATATAAATTGCCGGAACCAAAACATATTTATAAATCATATAAAATAATATAACTGGAGACACATGAAATGCAGAAAGTGAGCAATTGCTAACCTTGAAAACTCTTATGCACAAGGTGTTTCAAAATTATTCTTATTGCTATAGTGTAAAAATGATTTTGTTAGTTTTCGACAAAACAACTTTAAACTTTATTGTTAAGAATAATGTTGAATCGCATTATAAGCAGTTAAAAACGATCAAATTGAGAATATCTGGAAACTAAAACAGATAAACTAGAACAGATTTGTTGTTGCATTAGTTTTTAAAGACCTGTTTTTCTAGAAATTGCATATATATTATGGATCAATATCTTCTTTCTTGGCGAATAATTATTGTCATGGTTTACGAGCAGCATCGATTGTGCACGCATGTAATTTTGACTTTTGATGTCCCGTTAACCCCGAACGTTTGCAGTCAACGAAGCTTGAAAGCGGACATCGCGCAGACCCCGGTTGTTTTATCGTGATAACGGTTTTACAAATTATCCATCTGTTGCACTTCCGTGACATCGGAGATATCGATTAACCGCGCAATCTATCATTTGGCTAAAACGATATGTTCCAGTCATTATTTTATCTCAAATTGGATCGATATGCGGATAGACCAGAATAAGAAGTAAAGCCACGTCTTGATTTTGAAACAATAACTGCACCAGAATTTTTTATATAAACATACCGGGTAAATGTAAAGCAATGCTCGCGCATTCCGGTAAATTTTGTCAAAAAATAATCAAAATTTCATTTGAAATAGCGCATTGAAATCAATTATGTACTAAAAGAACAGGTTTTATTTTATTGTTTAAATAAATTTATTGGTTTATTTATTAAGCATTAAAGTTTTTTGATAAAAAAACAAACCAAAACTTATGTATATTTGCTTCCTTCGTAGATTTTTATCTTTAATCACAATATGTAAATTGACATCACAAACATTATAATATTGATCCTATAAGTATAAATCACGCAAACGTCATATCAACAATTTTCAGCCTTAGCTGTAACTTTTTTCTTGTTTCAAATAATAATACAAATAGAGTTTTCGCGTTATATCAGAATTAGTTTCTAAAAAAAATTGAAATATTATATTAAAATGTTTTGTCTTTAATTACGTATATAGTAACTCTTATTTTTTCTGATCTCGATGTTTATAATATCTCGGTTTTTCTTTATTAAATATCGACGTTTTGTTATAGTTAAACACGAATATATTTTCAACAGAGTTCAAAGTCTTATCAAATTTTATTAGTATTACTTTTGATTTTGATTAAGATCGAGAATAAACGCGTACGCCAATGTTAATGATACATCAAAAAATAAATAAAATAAACAATAATTAACATTATTCATTATTATCAAATTTCTTAACTCGAATGAATGTAATTTAATCTCGTCAATTTTTTTTTCCTTTATCTCAATTAAGATTATTGACAATTCATATTTTTCTTAAATTACAGTTATAATGAATTGTTAAATTAATGTTTAACGTTGCGTCATTGTGATTGATGTATCATCGATTGTGTTAAAAAAAAGTTGATGGATTTAAAATCAATTGTATTGCAGCAAACAAGTGCGCAAAATATTGTTTTGCACAAAATGTTTATTGAAAGAGAACAAAACGTAATATTTTTTTATTTAAAAAAAAATCAATCTGTGTGCACGATTCAACAAACAGAAAGATCAATCTTTTTGTATTTTTCAACACAATTTTTTCGACACAAGTAGAATAATTAGTTTATGATAAAAGTAAAAAAAAAATTGGTCCAAGAATCGATATAATCAATCGACCTTAAGTAGAAAAACACGCACTTTTCTGTTTTATATCTGCAGTTTTAAGTAAAAACTGTAAAGTTTGCGTTTATGTTAGATACCGAATGGTCATGGCCTCTTTTGATGATAACTGTCATTATTATATGAGTGATCATATATATGCTTACACGTACAGGATTGCCAAGCACGTTGACGTGCACGTGTTGATTCACATTCATGACGTCAAAACGTTATTTTAAAAAAGGACGCGCAAATATTATAAAATATCATGTTATTTCGCTCTTACGTCACAGCAATTTAATAAATTAGTATACAAGAGTCTTATGCGTATTTCATGCGTATTTCATTGCGCAGGACATGTTAAGATCGTTTTGATAGTATATATAAGCAAAATTTTTTTATAGAGATAAAGAAAACAATACTGATATTTCATTTTTGAAATTGTTGTTAGTATGATACATGTATGATATAATATGAATAAACAAAATATAGAGTGATACATTACTGAGCAGTTTTGAAGAAATGCACGGAATGATGTCAAAGTGTGCTCTAGATAATTCAAAAAAATACAAAAGTTTCTATAAATACAGAAAAGTAGGAAATTAGCTGATAAACGAAAAAAAACGAACGATAGTGACAATGTCCCAAAACTACACTCATTTATATCAATACTTATGAAGCAAGTAAGAACACTTATGACGGGATTAAAAGACAGCTTTTGCGAAAGTTAAACAATCACTGTAATATTTTGTTTTGGCTTTAATTATATATTAATAGATAGATCAATGTAAGTTTATTACACAAGTTTAAGTTCTCGGTAAAATAGTATCATAACATATTTTTATAACAGATAAACGTAGCAATATATTTATACATGTATATATACTTGTATATACATGCTATATATATGGCTATACTTTGACAAGCTGTTACACAAACGCTACGTGCGATAATGAGTCATTTAACGATTTATTTCTCTCAACAATGAAATCTTGTCAATTATAACAGTAATATAATATTACTGTTGCTATCTATACGCCGATAATATATTATCAGATATTATTGCTTTAGGTACTGATATAAATTAATGTATGTACTGTATAAGACGAAGTGTATCTTCTTGTAGTGTGTGTGTATGTGTGTACAAAGTATGTGACGTCAATACGTGAGAAGTACAAGAATTTCTTCTGGAAGATTCCATGAGCCAAAATTAGCCCTACTGGTTGTCGTCCTATAACCAGTTCTTCAACCAGCGTTACAGGTTGCTTTCAGCATCGCGAAAGCAGAGGTTCTCTTGCAATGTTTCTAGGTTTCCAAGAATGTATACATTGCGTTACGTTTTAAAAGTAAATTAAAAATCATGTAAAAATATCTTGTAGTGTTTGCCATTAACTACTCAAATTACCTATAATGCTAATCTGTAAAAAAAAGATATAAAACGAAAGAGATTTTTTATTGTGTCTCTGCATTAGTAGACCATAATGAAGTACACCATAGTATTTGGTATACCATAACGAAAAGAAAATATATGAATGGACAAAATGTTTAATGATGTTTATTATGACGAATTAATACAAATAATGAATACTTACAATTAGTCATTCTTTCTCTCTTTCTCTCTCTCTGTCTCTCTCTCTCTCTCTCTCTCTCTCTCTTTCTCTCTCTACTTATTTACTCGTGCATACATGTTAATGTTTCGAAAGAATACAAAATAAAAGTAAAATAAATCAGTTTTTCCCAATTACTATTGTTAAAGTGTCAATGCGAGTAAACATCAAATATTGTCTAAAATACGCTCATCTTTTTAAAAAAAATCTTGTGATCTTTTCACATAGAGAAAGTACAGAATGTATTTAACACTTAAAAAAAAAATTACCGTTGAAAAGATATTTATAGAAATAAATTTTTTTTATAATATTGTATCTTTTTTACAACTTATCACAATGTTTATTTTGAATAAAATAAAAAAAACGACTTTCACAAAAAAGTTGAGAACTTTAACAATTTATATTTATCACACGGATCATCTCTTTAGCTTCTTCACTCATAGCGTATCATAATTAACAGAAATTTTAATAGAATTACATTAGAAATTTATAAAAGATCACATTGGTAATACCAAAAAATTATTTATATCCGTATTTTCAAAAATTTTGTCCACATAAAATGTAAGTAACTTTTGACTTTTTGTCATGCTTCGGACATCGATAGGTCGCGATAAGATACTCCAAAAACATAAGTACAAATTTTCTTGTATAAGACATTATATGCAATTGTAATGACAATTTAACAAAATATTGTAATAACAGTTTAATAAAATTTTTTGGCTCGAACAAGTACCGAGTGACTTTGTAAATTTTTACGAGCATTAAGTCAGAATTAAAGAAGAATTGCACGTTGTATAAAAAATTTTGACGTATATATGAACATATGCTTTATGTATTTCATAATAATTGTTCACTTTTGACGCATATGACAAGAAAAAAACTGATCTCGTTTCATGAAACTCTCAATGCCGACAACCAACGAGAAACCGCATATAATAATTATTTACTTGTATCTTGTTCCGATGTTCCGCGTATTGCGCAGCTGATTTCACGACCATTCCTCGGTTTTCATAAGTAATACAACAATTATCGATATATCGCGCGATTAATTACTGTGACGTATTGATTTCGACGACGGGATATTATAGACTTTTTTTTCAGATAACAAGTCCACGTATTTACATTAGATTAATTTCTTAGTGCAATCATCCGTGAAACAAGCAAAGAAAATAATCTATGTACACTAATGAGATTTAAATCTCCGTTTGCTTATAAAAAAAGATTCAAGGAAATGTCGATAGTTTCAAACTTACTTCTTGATTTGTCTAACAAAGTAATCCGTGTATGAGATCTTTTATGATTAAGAGGTATCTCCAAAATCGACAATTGTTTGACGCTCTTATGCAAAATCTAAATTTTAATGCCCTTCTACATGCATGCGCACGCAGACACAAAGTAATTATATCGCAGGTTATCGAATGATACTGATTTGCTATAAATTAATTAACAAGATTCTCTTTTATTACATATTAACATTTACTTAAAATATATGTCTAAAAATATATGTCTAAAACAATAATTGTAAGTGTTTGTACTTTGCCTAATATTGCTTAACAATAATACAATATATTTACATTATGTTTTTAAAAATTAAAATAATACGTTTTGGTTTTTAATGTTAGCAATATATTATTTTATCCATATTGAACTTATAATAAATATTTCAATTATTATTGATAGTCTAACAAGCCGTTCTTGTAATATTTTTGATACTAAATATTTTGTTCATTATATTAATTTTAATCGAGAAAAAGATTTTTCTTCTTCTGCAACTGATACCGGTAACCAAATCAAAATTTTTAGTGCTACACATAAATATAAAAAATAAATAAAATAAATAAAATATAAATAAAAAACATAAATTGTTATAAGACAATTCTAAATTGTGTAAATAAATATATTTTAAAATATTATATAAATTTTCGAAATGTTTTCTAATTTTGATAACAATATATCTTTAAAAGCGATTATAATATTATAATTTAATTGAACTGATATCTTTATCTTTATTGTATATTTATATAATTTTTGAAATCATTAAAAATTGTTTTTAGAACGCCATTATTTATTAAATCTTCTAATAAATTATATAAAAAGTTAAAATAATTGTTATGGATTTGCAATTGTTTATATCTTCTTTCTAAAAGAAAGATTATAATTTTAGCATCTAAAACAAAATTAAAACAAGTTTTTTTTGAACAAATCTTTGAATTTTGCAATGATTCAGCTTCATGTTCAAACTGTAGTTTTTGTATTTGAGCATTATTTCTTAAATCAAATTTAGATAGGTAAAACAGTAGGTATTTTATTTCCTTTTGCCAATAGTTTTTAGTGAAGAAAAATTGTTATGTGTTTATATTTTATCTCAGCATATAACATTATTATATAACTGTTTTCATGTTATATATATGGGTAACATATTTAAAAAATAAATGAAAGTAAAACATCGTTTAAATATCTTTAAGATATGCGTGGTATCAGAGATAAAAACCGACTAATAATTGTTACAACTTTGTATTTATTAGATTTGACTTTAGAAGAAATTAGATTTGATTTCTCAAATTATCGAACAGCACAAAAAAAAAAACATAAATTTGATCTAAACTAACGTTCGTAACAACTTGTGTTTTGCTTTACTCGCTTTAGTGCGTTTTGCCGTCTCTAAACATCTCGATAAAATAGAAAAAAGTTATAAACAGATAAAGGTTATGATTTTCTTCATTTGCATATCAGATTTTCTTTGCACATAAGATTATTCTATTTAGCGTAAATCGGTTTCAACATAAATCGGGATAATATTATAAAAAATTGCATGATTGCTGTGATGACTGTGCAATGATGACTGTGCAATTATTTCAGTTGTAAGTTGTTCGTTTGTTAAAGAAAAACAGACTATCACACGAATAAATAATTCGTATTTTTTATAAAAAGCGCGTATGCGCAATATGTTATCTCTTAAAATATCAAAAATCAAAATTAATTTAATTATTTATATTTATCTATTAGACAATTAATAAGACGCAATAAACGTTAAGAAATATATTTATAATGTAATGTGTGTGTGTATATAGCAGTTAATAAAAACAACATATTTTAAATTTACGGAATAAAACGAGACACGTCGTTAATATTTTGATTTGTTAGATAAAGTGTATAAGATAAAACCATTATTAAAAATATAATACGTTACTTAGTATTGATTCCAAGTAAAATTACATTTTGATCGTGTTGGCAGTAAGATTGTAGGCAACTGTTCCAGGTCTGCTTCGGTGATCTCTTGCAATCCTTTTCTCACATACCAAAATTCTTTTAGACACCATTGTTTAAGTGCACCTATTTCATTTCCGACCTCCATCGTAATTATACCTAAAAAACGCGAGTTCCGAACTTACTACTTTTAATTTTTCAATCTTTTTTAAGCTCTCCAAAGGTTTTTTACAATTAGTGTAATGCATTTAAAAGATTAATATAGTATATTAATTTGTAAACATATGTTTATTTCTAAAATATATATATGTATATGATACTTATATATGTATAATTATAGATGTAAATCACAAAAACTCTTAGATCATAAAATTTTATACTAAGAAATGAATTATAAGCAAAATATATATATTTATTATTTATTATTTATAATTTGCAAATATGTGTGCAATACATAAAAAGAAATACAGAAAAAAATTTATAAAAAGAAATCTATAAATTAGAAAACGTATTATTTATATATTTTTGTATATTAAAAGATTAAAAAAAAACAATATGCCGAGAAACTTATAACATACAAAACTTTATAACATATAAATCGTATTACTTACGGATTGCTATTCTAATATAATTTAACATTCTAAAAGAGATATTACACACTATATATATTATGCACTACACACTATAATTTACGATTAATACATCTACAAAATGAAGAAAAGCAAATAAATAAGTAAATGCAAACAGTGCGACTCTCGTCAACAACGTCTCTTCGTTCATTGAAGATACAGCTGCTGTTCACGTTCCTTTTTCATAGCCGTTCTACAAAATCTTCGAGTGATAACAACTCAAGCATCCAGGCATCGCTACTTAGATAAGGCCAAGATCAACTCCAGTGACCTATTATCTAGTGCGGATCCGTTGGAGGAGATGATTGCACTCAGCAGCTCCTCTTCGACTCGAGAGTCACAATATCCACTAATCGCGTGAGAGTTAAAAGTGCTCATGCGGAATTATTTGTATTATTATATTTTGTTGGATACATTGTTCTTACAATATCCATCTAGATTAGTATAATTTATTGGCTCGTCTATAATCTGCTAACGAGACTAAAATGAATTGTATATCTACTTTAATGTTATAGCATTTCCCACAATCTAATATGTAATGTATATCTATATATAATATCTATTTGTTTTATAAATATATACACCGTACTATAAAAATAAAAAGTAAACCAGAAAATTATTTTAATTTTCTTTTTAGTAGAATTATTGCTATATTAATTGTATATTTTAATTATTAAAAAAGAATTATGAATAAATTATTCGATTTAACAAATAAGTTTGCTTTTTGTTTAGTAGATATTTTTTATTGATAAGAAGTTATTAATTATAACTTTTTACTTGTAATTATTTATTGTAAAGTCAAGCTATGTTCGTACAAAATATAAGACTTTATTACACAGTATTAACACAGATTTTCTGCGAGGATGCTGAACTGACAAAGGAAGTCCGTCGCAAATGTCACTTAGCAGCTACGCTATCGGGTAGGTGGCGTCATCTCTCGGGACCGAG
>QVOB01007665.1:0-10474 GCA_014839585.1 Pseudomyrmex concolor | reverse complement strand
GTCCCTCGGATTCATCCTCCCCGCGTCGCAAGAAATTATTTCGAACCACCTGTTGGATCCATCCGCGCGTTTCTTTTTACGGTACTGTACATCCCGTTGGATAACATAGGTACGCGGACACTAAATCATCAGGGTCATTTTCTTTGTCGTTTTTTTTTTTTTTGTTTAACGGCAAAACAACGACATTCGGGAAAAGGGAGGTGTATTCTTTCGAACGAAGAAGAAAAAAGGCAGAGAAGAAATTAAATTATTCTATACACAAAGGCTTTAAAAGGCAAAGCCTTGAGATGTTTTGATCATTCGTTTTTCTTATTATTATATTAATATTAAAAAAACGAATTTTTAGATTGTTTACGGAAACGTTTTCAACTTCAGTAATGTGGTCTTCAGCGTTATATAAGTTTTCATCATTCAAAACAAATATATTAATATATTAATTTTCTTTAATTGCCACGTCATCGGTCTGCTCATACCTCAATTCTTCTCAATGTATTGGATTATTCTTGGCTACGTATGTCTTGTTGTTGGTTCTAAGGAACCCCCGAGAAAAATCCTTCCCTAAAGAAGGAAAAACCATTTTCTCTCTTTTAGTTCTCTATTGTGCGACGTAGTCTTTCTTTAACGTTACGTCAAAGGACAAAGAAAACGTGCGCGTTTAATTTTTCGTGTCTATCTTGCGAAGGTGACGATAATCGAGCGTCCTCAGCAGGAAATCCGGCGATTAATCGGGTGGCGACGTCGTCAGAGAGAGAAAAAGAGAGAGCGTGGTGCATCGATTAACGACACACTCGCGCTCTAAAACGCGATAATATATCCGTGTTTCACGGAGGGAGATGAAGAACGAGAGAGAGGACGAGGGCGGAGGTTGCTCTCTTAACTCGGTCAACCGCTATAAAATAATTGGGGGAAAACTGCAGTCGAGGAGCAATCGGAACAAATGCAATACTGAAGATTCGCGTAACGCAAAGAATTGCGAAATTACTTTTGCCCGCACGTACGTACTTTATCTTTTTCGCTGCTCGTCACAATCGCGAAGATTGGCACGCGTATGTAAGTTTACTTTTTTCGATAAATTCTAATTTCTGTGTCAGAAAATATTTTTACCGTTAAATAAGTGCATTAATTTATAGCCTGTTGTTTATCAACGATACAATATTCGCATCAATTAAAATTTGTACGATCTTTGAAACGCTTAAAGCCATTGTCTTCAGCTTTGTTGTGTTCTTCGTTAAAACAAAAAATTAAAAGAAACAAAACAAATAAAATACAAGTTCCAAAAAACAAAAAGTTCCACTTAAAAAAAAAAAGATAATACAAACGTTGTATCTTCTGATAAATAAAAAAACTTATTTACCGCGTGCGCAAGCGGTATTATCAGTGTTTTCAGCCATTATCAAGTAATGCATTTTAATTTATGCGTTAAAAAATCACCATAAATCTTTGTTAATCTACTGAATAAATTACCAATTTTACGTAAATTATCAGCAATGTATGTACGAGAGACACATAGGGGCGCATTTCATAAAAATGCAAATCTCGTAATATTAGCAACTGTCTGCCAAATATATTATTAATATCTACGCCGATTATCAGTACTGTATATTTTTTTAGAAAGTTGATTAAAATAATACGCAATAATTAATAACATATTAATAAAATATTCAAGAGACAGAAGCTGATATGGAATATATTGTTCTTACGTAGAATATGTCCCCTAGACGGTTGCTAATATTACAAGACTTGCACTTTTATGAAATAAGTCCCAGTTAAAAAATCGAGATCTTACTTTTACAATTATCGGAGCTCGATTAACTTTCAGTAACGAGCAAATCTCGCGATCGGTTGTACAAAAAAGACGGGCATACATAGCACAGAATCCATCACCCAATTCAAAACCAAGAAGCACAAACAAGAAACACAATATTTACTAATTATTAAAGTACCTGAGTCAGTGCGTAAAACTATATCGCGAACAGTCGCTGACGACGTGTCGCTCAACTTCGACTGGGTTACACCAATCCCTCGTTTGCTTACGCACCGCGATATTAAATCATATCACTTCTCACGTGGCCGATAAAGAAGATACAGAATTTGCGCGACACCGGGCGCTCGAAATCGCTCGTCGCCGGTCACGTGCGATTGAAACGTGATCTAACGCGTTAAAAGTAAATATATACGAAGACGAGACGTGCGTGTCTGCGAAATCAATCGCTCCGGCGCGGCGGGATCGGGATGTTGCGGTCGCGATCTCAAGCAGGGTGAATCTCGCGCGTGCGGGTCCAGCGAGACCAACGGTCGAGCAGCAACTGCCTTCGTACGCCAACAAGGCATACCTCCAACACATCTCCAATCAACTACTTCCTCGCAAGCTTAAATTAAATGTTCTCTCTATCCTACCCTGCTTCCCCACTATCATCATCAGCGACAGTGTGTTGTTGGTTGAAGGGGAACACCGTAAATGGGTTAAATGTGTCGCACGTTTGTGCGACTTCTTTCACCAAGTCCGCCGGGCTCCCCTTCGGGGGTCGTCGGATTTTGGGGTGAAACGAGATCGATTCGGTTGAAACCCCGAAAATCGCGCCGCCGCGCAAATGCGCTATAGCCGGTACTCATAGTCGAATATCTAAAATGGTAAATAGTAATGATAAAATCGATCCTATCTTGATGCTCTGTAGCAATAATATGATATCTGATTTTGACCGGTTTTTGAAATAAACTTAAAAACAATAAGGTTCCTTAAATGTTCTTAAAACATTTTTGTTTAAGACGCTAACTTTTCATACGCACCCCGAATCATTAAGGATCGAAACGTTTTTTTAATCTCTTATTTGAATGTATACATATTTGAATAAATTGAGAAAACTTTGCCCTTCTGAAATAAGTTCATACTTTTACTTACTTGGAAAAGTCATTATTTTTACGTTAGTTCAACATTTAAACTCTAAATGTACATATAATTACATATATGTGCAATTGCATGTAGAAATTAATTTAGCTCATTTAAACAAAAGATTACAACGTGCGATTACAATCTACTAAATACGAAAATGACGAAAATTCACTCATTAGCATTTTTAAATAATGACCAATTATTCGTGGACAACTCAGCTCATTAGCCGCTACCTTTAAAACGAGTTCTACAGAAGATGTCAAGTATCTTATGGTTAAGTGGATAGTGCGAGATAAAAAGGATGACTCATATATGCAAATCATTGTTAAATTTTCGAAATAATGGCGTAAAATTTCACCAAAAAAACGAAAGTTAAAATTTTTTCCCGTACACGTTCCGACGTTTAATTCTTATCATGAATTCATAACAAAAAGATACAAAAAAGAAATATTCACGAGACCGATCTCAAGTAAATATAAACAGCCCAAGAAATGACGCAAACAGGACGCGGGAAATTCCAAACTGCTCACGTCTCCGCATTGCAGCAGAGTCCTTTACATATGCGTAAGGTGTTGCCAATGCTTCTTTCTTTATGTGCTGTTTGAACACAACAGGCTGTAGTATACACTTGTTTCATTTTTGTATTTGACAGTTAATTGCACGTCATTATAATTTATACTCTTAACGTTAGAACTAATTTGACTATCAGTTGCGTATTATTTTTGTATACACTTGCGTATTAAAAAACAAGTAAATATATTTGGAGGAAAATATCACAAATATGTTGATCAACTAAGTCTGAACAAACATTAAAAGATAAAAAACGATAATGTTTACTGTAAGAGTTCCACATTTTTTAATACACTAAGTGATACGCTTTCCATATGTTAAAATTATTTAAACACTCTAGTCTTTGCAAATTCGCACATTCGAGGCAACTTTTAAGTGATATTTTTTACACTGTTTTACGAAATAAAAAAAATGCATATAATTAAGAGACGAGATTAGATTCTAAATTCTCTAACCTGCATTTTTCCAGCGTGCGATCTTCGGATACCAGCAAAAATCTGTTCTCCACGGGGGTTGAAGCAGATGATCGCGCTGCGATTAGTTGTCCGACTTATTTTCTCACCGATCGAATTCGCAAAACAGGACGAACTGTGTGAAACGACGGCGCCAGTTCGTCGTGCGTAACAATACGTAACGTACGCTGTGTGATTCGAACATTAGTGACACATCGTCACCGTGATTCAACCTTCGTCACGCGTAACGGTGTATTAACGAATATGTTGCGCGGCGTGCGTCGCGTTCACGCGTTGTATGTGCGGAGTCTCGACAAAGAGGTCGTGTTATTCGCAATGAAAGTTGGGGCATCCTCTCGCTCTCTCTTCATTGCCAACTCCCATTGGGGGATTTGCCCCCCATAATTTCTTTGGTTGATAAAACAGATTTCTTCTTCTTCAAACGATCAAAATCCATTCTGAAAAGTTACATAATAATGTTATATTATATAAATTTTAATATATTTAAGCAGAAAAGATCTCTCTCTTTCTTTTTTTGAAATACAAAGATAATAAAAAAGATAATAAAAAAGAAACTTATTATGACGTTGCTGTAATGTACAAATTATTTGAGATAACAAAACAAGATAAAAACAAAAAAATAAACAAACAATAAAAATAACAATAAACATCAACTTAAAGATCAAGCATTTAAGCAAAGCAAGTTCCTAAATTTAGAAGTTTGGAGAACAAGTCGATGTTACTATATATGTTACACAATGAAAATAATAACTGTAAATAATAATAATTATAAGTATATATTAATCTAATAGTTACTTAGAATAGCGATTCTGACATGATTTCGTCGCGATGGCTTTCATAAGTGGCAGCAAGGATGAAACTAAAAGAGCGAGTAACGCCACGGCTACGGTACGACTACTTCGCCATCAAGTTCGTCAATTAGCTCGACGATAACCAGCATATGTGCGACGCTAATTATGTATCGTCGCAACTTGCCCGATGCTTTATAACACACGAGTGACATATTCGCGCGCGGAACGAGATAATAATCGCGTGAAAGAGACGCGGCACACACGTAGTTCGAACATAGTTCTTCAGTTCTTCTCCGCGTCGGCCATTACTGCGCGCCAAAGCGAACTATCGAAACGAAATTGCGATTCTCGAAGTATCGAAGCGCTCGGCGCGCCATCACTCGGTGCAGAGGAAAATGTCTGACCAATTGTCTGACGATCGTCGGTATTTTGCCAGTAGGTACAATCGCAACGTGTACGATAATCACAGGGGGGCCGATCCGCACAATCGTCGTCGTATTTGCTTTGACAGAATCGTTAAAATGGCCGATATGACAGAGTCACCGCCGCTCTTCGACACCAACGAAACCAAATTAGATCTGGAGGACGACGATGAGGATATCTTCGCCTCCGCGGTTCAGGTATAGCGTCAAGACTATTTGATGTCAAGTGTTAAAGCGATCAAAAAAAAAAAAAAAAAAAACAAATGTAACCTCGACAAACACGTACTTTGATCAAACATCCGATATGATGGTTTCATGTTTTCTTGACGATAGATACGCGATAATCAGCCTGAAGTGTGTTCTTCCGCGTCTATCTAGTGTCAAAGATCGTCGAAATTCCTCATTGAAGTTTCGATCCGATCGATCGAGATACGTTCTCCTCTTGTGCAAGTGATAACCCCCCTCCCTCTCATCTTCCCCTCTTTCTATGCACCTCTATTTGACATCACACCATATGATAACAACAATGAGAGAAAAACGTGTATTGTATCATGAAAGAGTTATAATGTTTGTAAATTTTCAGACGAGTTTGCAAAGAAATAAATAAAATTTTGTCTGTAATTACAGGATCAGAGCCAATTGGAGGATGCTTCGCCGTACAATGGAATATCCAAGGTCCAGGCCGAATTGCCAAAATTGTCTTTGCGAGACGTGCCAGATGAGAATTCGTTCTCCACCGTGTCCAGCCCAGTTCCGGGTCCGTTGAGCTCTCCGTTAGGACCCATGGGCTCGGATATCGGTGATCTTCATGATGTTCCCATTAATGACAACGCGGATACGCTATCTACAAATGTTATTCATTCTCGATCTCTGGAAGAGGTATATATTTGACACAATTGCTGACAATCACATGTTATGTTGTTTACACGTGTGTGCACACACGCAGGTTCCTGGAGATACGTCCGAAGTTTTCCTAAAGATCACGGTAACCTCGCCTCAAAAGATAGGTGACGGAATGGCCGCCTACGTCGCGTACAAAGTCGAAACGCAAACAAACATGCTCATTTTTAAGAAGAGACACTTCAGCGTAATGAGGCGCTTTAGCGATTTCCTAGGTCTTCACGATAAGTTGACGGAGAAATATCTTAGAAACGGCAGGATAATTCCACCAGCTCCTGAAAAAAATGTTATTGGTAAGAAAAAGAAAATTTATATATTTTTTTATACAGCGTGTCTCGCGGAGATGGAAAAATTGTTATACAGAATCGTGTGAATTACATCAATAGGAACAACAAAAATGAAAATGTCCGGAGATAAAAATCAAGAACAGAATTCGGGTTCTACATCGGAATTCATCGAACGACGTAGGGCGGCTCTCGAAAGATATTTGAACAGAACGGCTGCGCATCCGGTTTTGAGTATCGATCCCGATTTCAGAGAATTTTTAGAAGCTGGTAAGCAGCAATTGGTAGATCGAATTGTTTTCGATTATTATCTGTGATTTTTCTCTTGTTAGACATAGAATTGCCCAAGGCTACCAATACATCCGCATTAAGTGGCAAAGGAGTAATGCGACTTTTTAACAAAGTCGGAGAAACGGTTAACAAGATAACGTACAAAATGGATGAAAGCGATATGGTGAGATCTTGGCGGAAACAAGTGTTGTTGTTCTTTTTTCACATATGCAAATTATATATCTGATTATTTATTTGTTTATGCGCAGTGGTTTGAAGAAAAAACGTCGCAAATAGATTCCCTAGATATTCAGTTACGCTCTTTACATTCCGCTGTCGATTGTCTGACGATTCAGAGAAAGGAATTGGCAAATTTCACTGGTGCCACTGCGAAATCAATCGCCGTTCTCGGTCACGGCGAACCGGGAGCGTCTCTCGGTCGTGCGCTCGCACAATTGGCCGAAACTTTGGAAAAAGTGGAGGTTATCAGAAGAACACAAAGCAACAGTGATCTTTATCAATTTGGAGAAATGTTGAGAGATTACGTTGCGCTTATTGGAGCAATTAAAGTTGGTGCTCACACTTATAGTTTGTTTTTTTTTCTGTTATATTGCAATAGTGTACCGTAACATTGTTTTGCAGGATGTTTTTCACGAGAGAGTAAAAGTCTTTCAAAATTGGCAGCACGCTCAATTGATGCTGAACAAAAAGCGCGAACAGAAGGCGCGACTCGAACAGTCCGGTCGAACGGACAAGACCTCGCAAGCGGCCACCGAGGTCATAGAATGGGAAGCGAAAGTGAACAGGGGTCAGGAAGAATTCGACAATATTTCGAAGATGATAAAGGAGGAAGTTGAGCGTTTCGAGTTGGTACGGGTGCAAGATTTTAAGAAGCAATTGATCGAGTATCTGGAATCGATGCTGCAACATCAGAATCAACTTATCAAATACTGGGAGAGCTTCCTGCCGGAAGCACGAGCGGTAGCGTAAACATACCTCGTGTTAAAAGAAAAGAAAAAACAATAACAGATTTTATTACGATAATAAGGTCTCTCAAGCAACGTCTTTGGGCGGTATTCATTGTCGTTTCCCTGAGACTTATCTTATTTACGTGCGCATATAGGATATATATGCGAAATAAGACAATCTTAAACGCAAGATCCGATTATGAATTTTACCGCCCTTTGTTTTTCATCGGAACATATTTGTTCGATGATGATGTGGCGTATTTGTACTGAGAAGAAAAAAAAAACAATTACCGAGCTTTCTCGATTAAAAAAATTTAGTTTACATATGTATACTTCACTATATCGGAAAGAAAAACAATGAGAGAAAGAAGATATATATATTATTCAAAATTTACTGCCAGTTTATTTGAAACTTTGTATGTATGGCGAACAATACTACATTTCAATTAGATAAATCCATTATATTTTTTTTTATAATTTTATAACTTTAATTATTGTCAATGTATTATTAATTCTTTATAAGTTTATTCACAGACATACTATATATACACATATATTATACGTAAACTATAGTATAAAATTAAATATATAATTTGTTAAAGAATGTTATATATATAAAAAATAATAAAGATCAACTGTGGTTAAGTAAAATTTATTTTTCAAGTTGCACGTGTAACTGCGATGTCACGTCGACTTACGTATATGTATTCGTGATAGAGATAATATCGACTAATGGAAATCTGTCATTGGATCTGTACTGTACACATGTTTATCAACGAAGAAACATAACCTCCATAGCGTGCCTAGTGTCAAGAAAGAATCGCACAAAGTAAGAAATGTAAATTTAAAGAATACAATATATTTAATTGTTTATAAAATGTCAGACGACAACAAGGATGTTGAATTGCGGGCGTACAAAGACGATCCACGAATCCCATGTCAATACGGTGTAAAATGTTATCAAAAAAATCCGCAACATCACAGCAAATACAAACACCCGCCAAAAAGAGAAAAGGTAAATTAGTAGTTTCGATAAATAAAACCATATATTTACAGAATTACGATTTGTTTACTAATGTATACGCTAGTTGTAGTAATATATCATTGCCGTTTCGAATTATGTAGACAGAACAAGATGTCAAAAAGATAATTACCGGTACAAAGAGAAAAGCTTTTGTTAAAAACGACAAGAAGAAAGAAGCGCGTTCGGAAAGCCCGCAAAGAAAATTTCAGAAGAAACAGGAGTCTTCCAGAACCTTATACAGTCTTTTTCAGAGTCGTAAGAATACTGATAAAAATGAGGATAAAGATAGTAATAAAAAGCTGGACAAAAAAGCAGAAGTAACAGGAGAAGGTACAGCAACTGCAAAAAATGAGAGTAAAGATAATAATGAAAATGTAGGCGAAAAAGCAGAAGTGACAGATAAGGATTTACCAATTGCAAGAAATGAAGATGATGAAAAAGCAAAAGTAACAGATAAGAATACAGCAACTGCAAAAACATCATTGAATCAGTGTGGCTCTTCATCCAATTCAAACAATGACAACAATGTTGAAAATATATCAGCATTAACTGTTGTCCAAAAAATTATGAATCTATTTTTGGTTGAAATGCCGAAAGATTTCTTTGATTTTTATGAGTTTTGCAAAAGTATATCGAGCAATAATCCTCTTGCGGCATGTAAATCCGTTCAGTTGAAACTTGTGGGTCCGTATGATGTATTGGGAGATAAGATAAATTGTGAAAATGAAGATAATAAAGAAAAGTACTTAACGCATTGGAGATATTATTACGATCCGCCGGAGTTTCAGGTATATAAAATTATATAATTCTAATATAAATAACTTTATATAACTATAAAATACCAACATACAAATGTTTCTAGACAATTTTAAAGGGCGATGATAAAGATGGACTGCATTTTGGTTACTGGAGAGATGATGTCACTGAAAAACCAGTATTTGTAGCAAAGAATCGAGCAAATGTAAATTGCGTATTTGAACCTGTTGCAGAAAATATATTTGGCGCTGTCGAGTTAGTAAATAGAAAACAAACACTTGGATAAAATTTATTTTTGACAAATCGTACGTGTTTTGCATACAGAATTTCGTTACTTGTGTCTTAATTACAGTTCTTATTTACAAGACAAATTGAAATCGGCCAATCCTTTTGAGAAAACCAGCATAACGCGTTTACATTCTCAGTTAAAGAGCTACGCGAAGCAGCATGACATAACTCTAGAAAAAAACACGGTGGACATGAAATCGAGAGAAAAGCGAGTTGTTGCGCGTACCTTTCATAGAGCGGGTATTGTGGTTCCTTATGACAAGAAGACTCAGACGGGTTATAGAGATTTGGCAGCAACGGACAGTAAGAATAGAATGTTTAGCAATAAATTTTTTTTTTTTTTCACTTTGGATCGAATTTTAAAACTCGATGCAAATATTCATTTAAATGAATATTTTATCTTGTGATTTATTTTCGTAGGCAATTTGCAAAAGATATTGAAACAGATAGAGGAAGCGGATACTCCGGATGAGAGAAAGTCACTGATGGCGAAGCTCGACGAGATCATGAGGTTGGCAACAATAGCCGCGGACGAATGCGACTTCGGCACTTGTTTGGAGCTGGGACACGATCTCTTCTCGAACGGTGGCGTTCATGTTCAGAGCAGAGCTTTGAACATGTTGTCCATTGCTTACACTTATTTGCAGAGGCCGCAGCTATTGAAAATAGTTGAGGCGCATTTGAAAAGCAGAAAGAAGGGTTGCGAATTAAGTGTGATTTAAACATCCGGTGTGATTTGTTATATATTTGTATAAATAAAGGAAAAAATACGATAATTTGTACATATCGCATTCTGAGGTTTGTTTTCACTTTAAACTTGATTTCTGTTGAACGTTAC
>QVOB01007664.1:0-10276 GCA_014839585.1 Pseudomyrmex concolor | reverse complement strand
AGCACTCGGAAGTTTCGAGACGGGGGTGACCAACATGAGGAAGGAATATATATCTACTCGAGCGCCGAGAGACCGCGTGGGCAATCCGCGTGAGAAACGCGGTCGTTGGCTCCGTAACACGCTGTTGGGAAAATACGACCGGTGCTGCGTCCGGAATTTATACGCCTTTTACAGCGAATAATCAAGAAAACGCTTGAACCGATATAGTTTATAAGTCGGGGAGACATTGCGGTTACCGCGACGTACATACATATATAAAAGACGACGTGTCACGCACGGAGAGTGAACTGTGTAACGCGGCGACTGTAAGCCGCGCGAAATCCATATCAATTGCTATAAAAAGCGCATGGCACTCTACGGGCTTCGTAAAGCCGCGCGTAGAAGGGTTTACATAATTAAACTACTTAAGCCGCACTTCCACGAGATCGCGGCGAATACCGCGAGGAACGGATTAACATTCTTCAATGACTTCATTGGATTTTTTTTTTTCTGTACTACATCTCGAAAAGATCTCGGGATAGGTATTGAGCGAAAGTTTTAACGGGTTTCTCAAAGATGTCGCGACTTATTCAGTTTTACACAAGCAGCACTTACACAAACATGTGTTGTAACACACACTGTGTTAAAAAGGTCATACTTTTAGCTGTCATTACGTGCAATAAATTTCGCTTTCAGATCAAATTACTTCGCACCATTTTTCTATCGACGAAATTCATCGAAACTTTTGCACTCGCTCAATGATTCTACAATTTATGTAAAACGCATACGAGATTTTTTTTTTTTTACTCTTTTAAAACTTTTCTCTCTCGTGAAGTTGTCATTGCAATTTGTGTTCTCGGAGTGCACATAAGCGTGCGCTATGTATTTCATATGTAACGCAAGTTTTTTTTTTTTTTTTACACGTATCCTTCGTTAAAACTTAGTTTCTTATCGCTGCTATTATCGGACTGAAAACTGTTGGCAAACAAGATGAAAGTTTTGCAACGAGACGCTTCTTCAAAGCGTGACTTCTCGTGTGTTATTATTTCGCGTTATTCGAAATGCCACGACGTATGTACGTTCCGACGATAACGCAACAAAAGATAAGTAGTAGCGATACGTAGCTGGGACTTACTTACGGAGAGATCGCGGGTTATCGAGATCGCTTTTGCAATTTTTGCGCCCGATACGATTTTAGAACAGAAACGCGGTTACGCGTAATCGGACACGCAGCCTTGATGCGTCTTTCGAAAAATTCAAATAAAGAGCAAGTATTATCAGTAGTTTTACAAAGGCTGAGTTACAAAGTAGTCGCAGATATATGTTCTCATTTTCTTTTTTTCAGCGCGTTGCGTCTGTATAATAAAACTGAAAAGTAAATTACTAAATTTATTTTACAACAAATGTACAACTCGCTTTTTCATTATTATTATTATTACTATTATTATCATCACGGAATGTTGTTATGCAAGTATTTTTTTTATCAAAGTTTATTTTTCTCTTTCCTTGTTTTGTTTGGCTTTATGTGATTCTCTCTCTTTCTTTCTCTCTCTCTCTCTCTCTCTCTCTCTCATTATACGTAACAATATACAGCGATAGAATATACTATTATCACGTCAACAATATTGTAACGTTTAGCTCTCACTCGCGTTATTAATTTAACAATAATTGTTCTATGCTATTGTTGAACAATTTCGCGAACAGTTAGCCCTTTCCCGAATATTCGATTTACATTGTTGCGGATCATATCCGCGGGATACAACCTTCAATCAAAATTTCACGTTTCTATATAATATTATAATAACACGCTACAGGCATTACGCGACACGCGCGCGTTCATCGTTCTAGCCTTTTTCTTATTCGCGATTTCCCGTCACGTTGTTTCATTGAACCGATGTGTTTTCTTTGGTAACACAAAAAACATCCGAAAGAAGAGGAGCCTCTCTCTCTTTCTCATTCGAGTCTCTTAAATTCTTTAAACGCAAATTACCTTGCGCACGGAAAAGCCCTCGAGGGTGAAAAACGGCGAGGCGAGCGAAAATTTCCTCACGCGTTAAAGAGCTCGCTAAGAGCTAATCGTAGCCTTTGTTCGCGTCGACCAGAGAGGGCGGGAGAAAAGGGAAGGGCTTTACACCGCTTTTTATGTCTCTCGCAACTTTAATCTAAGGCTCTCTTACAAGCGCCGCGTTAAACTGTAGATTTCCTACGCGCCGCCCGCCTCTTAAGCCCGTTCCCGACCATAGGTCTCCGTTTTCCCGCTTCTGCGATATTGCGTCGTTTGTATGTGTGTATGTATATATATGTGCAGCCGCTTTACACACAGAATATCCCAAAGAGATATCCTTTCGCGCTTTCTCTCACCTGTACACGCGTGCGAACTAAGGAAACGATCATTTTTGCACGGATTATTTTCAATTCTTATGCGCGCAAAACGTAAATCTCGAAGTTCGATTCTTGCGATTTTTCTCGCACGAACGTGTCGCTTCGTGCTTTTCGCGAAGTGACATTCTTCATACGTACGTGACCTTTTGGATTACCTATCGAATCGATCGATCGCCCAAAACACGAACATCGATATGGTAGAAGAGGAGGCGGTCATTGAATAAATGGCTTAGCCGCGTAGCGACATTTCGTCAACGTGAAAACGCGCGCGCGCATACATACATGCATTCCGGGATTGCTCTCGATGGTGTTTCCACGGTGCTTCGCACATCGGCGATTTGTATGTAAATGGCCGAGATAGGCTCGCGGAAATAACTTGATCTGGAACTTGTAATTGGTCCGCCTCGCTCGCTCATTCGACCGGTGTTTAACGGCGATCCGATATGTATGTGTGAATGTATATCCGCACTTTTCCATGTCGCCCTTCCGCTATTTCTTGCTTATTCCGCGTATAGTTCGGTCGTTAATTATTTTCAGTTACACACGAAAAAACGACATTCTCCGTTTGCGTGATATGAATTTTCTCAGCATCCTCGACTAATTCGCAATATCATGCGACGTGGTAGGCAAAAACACAAGCGGAAATAAATTATATTGACGTTCCGTGCGTTTTGTTTTTCAAGCAGGACGGGGTACGCGCGCGGGACACCTTTTCTTTTCCGCGACTTAATTTACTCTCGGCGTTAATTAAGATCTCAGATCCGTGTCGAAACAATTAAAACGTCGAGAGATATGTAAATTAATCGCCGGGAGTGAGAAAAAAGAACGAGCCTGGCAAACTCGCAATGATATAATTGTACTTGTGTTTTTGTATGTTTAAATTGTGTGGCGCTCAACACCTCCGGAAATTGCGGTTCTTCTCGCCGTGTGTATAGAATGCGCGCGCGCGCGCGTATCTGCTGCCGTTAGTATGATTGCGGGAAACAAAGTTATACACATAACGCGCGCGTATGTGTGTATAACTCGCGGTGCGCACCGCAATATGCGCCACAACGAAGGTGGAAGAGAAGCAAGAGATCGCGTATAATATCTGACGTAGGCGAAATTTCGTCGGAAGGCATGGATCCGCAACTTCGCTTTTTGCCCAACTAATTACAATAGTACGATACGAAACTTTATCCAACCCCTTGGAAGATATCGATATACGCACATCTTCGTTAGAAAGTCTTTTGCATATATTGTTCGAAGATCTTATATACATATACTCTTGACCGCGAATAAAAAATTCGCCCTACGTGACACGCTATAACGTTTCTCGCGGAAATATATACTTATAGCATACATGTACGTAATCGCGCGCACAAACGCGCACGCAACAAATCAGACTTCGCCTAGGAGCGACATTTCGCCTCAGGAATATTTTATGTCGCGACGTCTCGGAAAATGTCACGTTTTCCCCTTCGCAGACGTTTTCCGCGATTCGAAATTCCTACGCGTTATGGAAACACGAGCGCGGCGCATACAAGGGAAAGAAGCTTCCCACGCTTCAACGATAGCAAACGAGCGATAAGAGAGAGCTAAGGCAGAAACGGTAAAAGCGCAGAAACGCGGCTTCCACGATTTTCCGCGGAAAAAAGGCAAATTGAATTATTACGGGAGGCACCAGCGGCGCCTTCTTAAATACGAATTAGCCGGCTTCTTCGACTTCGGCAAATACGGCGAAGGAACTTGAAGAGGCAATATCCGGTTTCTTCCCCACGGCTCTCGGGTCGGTGTTCAGTCGGCAAGTATAAACGTAGAACGCCCACCGAAGAAGTTTCGTATTAGCCGTTTGCTCTCTCTTTTTCCTGCGCTTACTCCTCTGTATCGCCCAACGAGAGCGACGACGTTGCACTCGAAAATTCTCGTTTCAGCTTTGAATTACGAATGACCAACGTTTCGGATAGAACCGAATGAGGTTTATATATAGACGCGCGAAGAAGAAAAGCTTAAGGAGAGACGCATTAAACCGCGAGATGACAATGCACGTATTTAAATAAATCATACACCGAATATAGCTGCGATATTATATTATTCGAGGAAACGTCTTCTTCAGTTTTCGTATTTTTCACAATAATTTTCTAGTTTCGGAGAGGAATTCTCCATATTTCAGCACGCATCAATTATGCATCGGGACTAGTGGCGCGCACACTGTTTTGCTTTTAAATTACAATTATTATTTCCCGTTGCTATTTAGCGCAATTTTCGCCGCTCGTTATTTTTGTTTTCCCGATATTCTCTAAAATTCCCGAACGAAAGGAGAGAGAGAGAGAGGATCGAATTATTGGAGCAAAAATACCGATCTATGTTATATAGATATATCTATGTGTGTGTGTACACGAAGACGACAAATTACATATAACGTTGGAATCAAAGTATTAATCATTATTTTTCACAAAGCTGTACAATCGATTCTCTGTCGTCTGGGATAAAATCCGACCTCGATACAAACTCGAGAAAAATTACATGCTTATCGAGAAAACGAAAGAGAGAGAGAGAGAGAGAATGCGAAATAAAAACGTATCGAGTGCGTTAAATGTAATGTATGGATTTTAAAAAAGTACATATTTCATTTTTCATACTCCGTTTCGAGGAAAGAAAAGATCGGATTATCTCTTGGCTTTGCCAACGTTTTACACGTTGCGCGACACACAACGACGACAATGTCTGATTTGTTGCGTCGACCGTTGGCTGCTTTTCTGTAGCCAATGTACATAGCGATGCGGATTATATCTGTGCGTCGCGGCGTCGAATAGACGCATTTCTTCGTTCGCGCGCATTCCTCTCGTCCCTCATATCACACGCGAGCAGAGAGAGAGAGATATATATATATATATATACCGGTCCCATGACCTGGTTACATAACTGGAGCGTGAATAGTTCGGAGCGAAGAACTCCTTCCTTCGCGCTTTTGGCGTGTAACTCGGCAATGATGAGGAGAGAAGAGCGTCCCTCTCTCGCCGGAAGGATGGTCTTATTTTCGTCCGCCGTGATACTCCCGCTCGACGAAGATAAACGACTCGAGTGTGTCGTGAAATTTTTCGTCCAGACAACACGACGATGTTTCTCGCGAATTCCTTCGCGATTCCCTCTCGATTTCGCGAATTTCTGTGAGAATCTGCGCGAAAATCTTTAGAGATCGAAACCGAAAAAGAAAAAAAAAAGAAAAAAAGAAATGCGCGCGTTACAGATACTCGTCACGAGCTTTTAATTTTTTTTTCTTGCACTAGAAACATCGTTTCGTTATTTTTCCGCTTTGTGCAGTAGCTTCTCTCGAAGCGATCTCTATCGAAGTTAAATAAAAAATTAATTCTTAAATATCGAAAGTGCGCGCTTCCGATCCTCGCTCTCGTTTTTTCTCTTTTTCTTCTTACGTTTCATCGACGAAGTTCGTCGGGAGAGCACGGAATGAAGTGTCGCAGCACGGAACGCGCAGAACGAGAAGATGCGCAAAGTGCATCGGCAAATATGCATGTTGTGCATTATTGACGTTATAAAAAAAAACCGATTCGTTATTTTTCTTTGCATTTCGCGGCAACGAGGCCGCGCGCGCTTAAATTTCAATCCGGAAACTTTTAGACAATTGCTTCGCGGATTGCGCGCGACATTGCGCCGACGAGTGGTATAATAATAACGCGGTGTTATTGCGATGACAACCGAGAGAGAAATCGGTGCTCAAAGCACGACCGCACATGGAGAGTCCTCTCGTGCGCGCATCGTGTTCGATCGAATGGAAATCCGATAGCCGTATATACGTCCGACGACCCGAGGTCTATATAGATAATCGACAAGATTGAGAAAGATGACTAGACGCGATAAAACGGAATGGAGAAGTTCTCCGCGTCGCGCGTTTGTATATTTTTATACATATACATTTGATTTTATTTTACAGCTGCAATCTCGGGCCACATTGAGCACACGTATATAAATCTCTTTCGTTTTCAATCCATCATTGTATCTGTTTACTGTTGATAAGGATTTTGTTAATTATTAATTTTCTATTATATCTTTCTCGTGCGTCGCGCGAGACGTGTAACAAAGACACAAAAATTGCATTAGAATTAACAACCAAAAGATGAAAAAAATACGTACACGTGTACTTTTTATGCGCTACTCGCAAATGCTATGTATAAATACTGTAAACGTGTGTCTATGTATTGACGTGTATACGTGGAAATACGAAGTCGTCGTGACTTATACGTCGGTGTAGGAAAGCTCGAGCACTGCAAAAATGCGCTCGACGCCGCGCCGATGTCGCCGGAGAAAGTATAACATTGAAGATAATGAAATCTCCGTGGTGAAGGACTGTACATTCGTTCATTTTTAATAACAAGAGGACGCGGCTAATAATGCGGTAGATGAAAGAGAAATTCCCTTGCGGGTCTCGAGATCGATACGACGTGATACGAGTAATAAAAGTTGCGCCGCGGCGCGGCGCATAAGAGCGCACGACGTATAAGTCTTCGTAGGGAAGTAACACACTTGTGAAAAAGTTCGTACGTGAGTTGTATAATATCCCGAGCACACACATGCTTTTTTATTTGATCTCTTATATCTTTCTGATTGTACTTTATAATCTATCATTTTTAACGCGCGTATCCCGCGCGAGCATATTTTTTTTTTGTCTTTTTTTTTTTTTTGCAATTGTTAGCGAGAATTCTCGAAGAGATTCAAATTAATTATTCAGTCGAGATATTTATCGGTTGCGTACGCACACACACGGCTCGCTTTATCGAGCTTTCCAAGGTAGAAAATTACATCGGAATTGTTTGCTTACCATAATGCGAAATCAATATCAACAAAACGTTTTCATTTTTGATGAAATTCAATTAAGTATTCATTCCGGAGAATCTGATGGGCATCGAAAACCAGGTTATTTTATATAGAAACTCGATAGCAGCAACTATGTCGTAATGATTGTTAAATGACACTGTTATTACAATCGATAGAGGGAGAGAGAGAGAGAGAGAGAGAATGCGTGTGGAGATCATTAATAATAATACTATTAAATACTTCGAACTAGCTAATAGTGTGTTTTCATACACCAGGTCGTATCAATTACAATCAAAATCAATTTTCGTTATTTCATAATTAGATAATTACAACTCGTATTATACGATGTAATTAGAAATTTTCCTATTCACCGCACTGATAAATATCAGCGCAAATTTATTTCATTACAACATTACATATCTTTTACTCTCTCTCTCTCTTTCTCTCTCTCTTTTTCTCTCTCTCTCTCTCAATACACAAAATTATATTACAGAGGATAACAAATTGATTGCACTTTGTAGATAGAAAGAAGCTATGTGTGCGAATAATATTTTGTTCAATATTTGATCTCAATATTTATCAATCTTTCACGTCTCACATGTTCTACTCAATCTATCGGGACGCGAATCAGATCTGACTTGTACTTGCTGATATTGGATCTTCGCTGTATGTTTTAGGGCAAGAGTGAAGACCGGTGTGAAGATTCTGAGCGCCTCGTCCAGCAGTCCGGACTGGGTCGTCCAGAGCGACGTAAAAGCTAAAAACACGATGGCGACGTTCGTGGCGCGACGCAAAGAGACGGCGTCGCGAGAACCGAGAACGTAAGTAGCATCACGGAGAATAGCATCACGTCGTGAAAAGCACGCACGATTTTCCTTCGTTAAGAGGCGAGGAAAGATTCTCGCCGAGATTGTGTAGAGACACGCGAGGGTAGTTAATGAACTTTGAATGCGCCGCTTCCGCTCGTAGTGAGAGCCGAAAACTCCTGCAAATTACACTCTAAATTATAAAAATTACACGTTCTCGGGTTTTGCTTGAAAAACTGCGTCTCTCTTCCCTTTTGTTTTTTTTTTTTTTGTTTATTCTCGCAAAACTCGGTCAATTAACAAATACACAGACTATGGAAGCTTGAAATATATATTTGAACGATTCAAGAGAAGTTTGCGGTCTAGAGCATACAAATGTAATAAATACATTCCGAAGTTTCTCAAATGCAATCGTTGAAGAATCAAACAAGGTTGACATGCGGGTGCTTAGAAATTGAAATTAAACAGTTTTCTTCGAGAAGCGAGTCGTCGTCCATTCTTTCTCCCCGTGGATAAGTAAATCTATCCAAGAGGGTGTAACTACTGCGCTTCTGACAAGTCATTTCTTCGTACTTTTCGGTTCTTCGGACGACGACTTAGATACATCTTCGACCGCTCGAACAAATCGATCCTTTTCTTTCACTTCGGACTTACATCTTTCGGATACACTTTTTCGAGTATTATCTTCGATCTGTCTTTTTCCTCGTTTTGTCGTGTTCTTCTCTGAATCGTCACCGTTATCGTCATCATCATCGTCACAATTGGCGTTACATTTTTTCGATTTCGAACGTCGCTTCTTGCTCTTCTTACACTTCCCGTTGTCGTCATCATCGCTATCGTCGTCGTCGTCGTCGTCGTCATGTTTTTTCGACTTCGTACGACGTTTGTTACACTTCTTACCATTCTTGTCATTATCGTCGTCATTGTCATCGTCGTCGTCACTGGAACTACTGCTGCTGCTGCTGCTGCTGCTGCTGCTGCTGCTACTGCTGTCATCATCATCATCATCGTCGTCGTCATCATCATCACAGTCATTTCGCTTGCTCTTTCGATTAGACGCACGCCTCACGCGTTCAAGTTCCTTTATCTCTTCTTCTTCTTCCTCCAAAGGCCGCCACTTATCATCCAGATACGTATCTCTCCTCGTTCGTTTGTCCTTTTCCTCGCTGGATGATGCCGAGCTGTCGAGCTTGTTTTCATCCCTGATGCCATCGGCGGGCGTTGTTATCGCGTCATCTTGATTCCGCGCGTTGTCTTCTTGCGCGGGATATGCCTGGATAACGAGCACGTTCGCGAACAGCAGCACGAGGGTGCTCGCGAGGAAACCGCCGCCGCGCATAGTGCAGATCTCGCAATTCGGAATTCAGACAATTCGCAGCGGTCTCTCTGGACAGCGGTCGTGCGAGAATCGCTTTATATATTGTCCCGCATATAACGCTGATAACAAGAAAGAGAGAGAAAGAGAGAGAGAGAGAGAGACGATAGCAGAGACGCGGCGCGACATCAGAAACGCGATGTTGCTGACTCAGTCGGGACGACGACGACGACGGGCGAAAGAAGAAATCGGGAGGGCAAAAGACAAAAAAACTCGCCAAGGCGATTCTCGTTATCGGTTTCTTCTCTTGCAACGTACGCCGATGGTCCGCTTTGATTCCGTCGACCTCGGACCATCGATCCGCGGCTTTTGATCGAGCGCGTTTCCGCGAAATCGACAGCGATTTATGTCGTTTAATAATGCGGGAGCGAAGGGCAACCACCGACATGCACGCAACGTAGATCAACAGGCCGCGATAACACCGATGAAGAGAAGGTGGGATAGCGACTTCGGAGGTTCTCTCTCTCTCTCTCTCTCTCTTTCTCTCTTTCTCTCTCTGCTTATCAAGATTCCGTGTGGCGCGTTCCGCCAGCAAACGCGACGGCCCTCGCATCGAGATCAGGCCGATGCGTGTGATACTAGCTCTCTCCTCGTAACTAGGCAGGTAAACCCCGAGGCGGCTGCGGTATAATTATTCTGGAATAGCGTCGCTACCTTAATCTCGATGAGATAAGAATCTCGATAAAACTTAATGAACGCCCGACGTTGCGGGCGACACTTGCGCGAGGAATGTTTGACGAAGAAAAAAAAAAGGAAAAGAAGAACGAAGGAAAAAGTTGCACCGAGGATTGATTACAAGGACGACTCTCGCACGAAAAAACTCACCCCTCGACGGATATTAACTCTTAAAACTTTGTAATTTATCATCCTTTAAAATTAAATGGCGATTCTTATACCTTCAAGTTTGACGTTGTAATTTTAT
>QVOB01007659.1:0-18036 GCA_014839585.1 Pseudomyrmex concolor | reverse complement strand
AAAAAAAAAAAAAAAAAAAAAAAAAAAAAAAAAAAAAACCACAGAGTATAATTTACGCAATAGCTGATCTGTAAAACTTTTTTTTTATTTAGAGAAGGAGAGAAAAGAAAAGGAAGAAAGAGAGAAGTTTTTATTCATTTGCAATTCCAATTCTAGAACAGTTTGCGTAAGACTTCTCAGACAGAGTTTAGTAAATCAAAACCAAAAAAAGAAAAAAAAAGTAATATTTCAAAACTGTACAACTGTTCGGAGAAGATCTATCGTGATGTTATCTTTATTCTGTTTATAATCATTTTCTTCTTTTCTCTTTGCGATATCGACTTTAACTTATTTGCATTATTATAGTCAACATGAAAGTTTCTTGTTGCAATTTTTGCTCAAAGATCTCGGAGAAAACTCTCCGTCGACAAAAAAAAAGCCGAGAATACTCTTCTGAATTTTCCCTCGCACTCGAGTTACTGCGTGAATTGCGACTTCTCGATCGTCTTGAATTACATCCGAAACGACAAAATAGAATTCCAACGCGCATAAACAATCTGTTAAGCGACAACTCGGACGTGTGACTTGTAAGTGTTGTTATCGATGTCGTCGGTCTTCGTTTACGTCAAAGATGGCACCGAAAAACTAGGAGAAAGTATATGTGTTCGAGAATCCGCAGGATGAAAAGGGAAGAGTAGAGAGAGCAGAGCGGGACGGAACGACCTTCCCGCGGTTCTGCAGCTTCGTGTCTACAGGCACATTTCTCTCTCTTTCTCTCTCTTTCTTTAATCTCCTCTCCATGATCCATCTCCGTGGATTCTTCGCGTTTCTCCTACTTTCCGCCATTCTCTTACAACTGGCCGTATAAGTATGTATACGTGTAGACACATCAACATAAGTGTGTGTGTACGTGTGTGTAAAACTAAGCGCTAAAGATAACGAGGAGACTCGTTAACGACTTTGTGCAGATCGGAGACGACGACGTTGCTCGCAGGTCGTGTATATCGATTCTCCCACGGGGCGATATAGAAGGTAGGAGTGCGGGTCAAAGGAGGAGGACGAGGAGAAGGAACGAAAGATAGCGGAGGAGAGGGGGAGCAGTGTTCTTCTTCCTTCTTCTCGCAGGTCGCACCCGACGGGGGTTTACAACCCGACGGCGACCCCGCGTGTGACCCCACGACTCGGCGTCGATTCTCTGTATGGCATTATAATCGTGACTGCGCTGCCTACCGGGAAGCTAGACCGTTTCTGGGGAGAAAACCGAAGCTGGTAAAACGTTCGCGCGAGCGAAAGCCTCGCGCAGCCGATATCGAGATTCGACGTTCGATCGACGAAATCCGGAAGTTACACTTGTCTCGATGAACAAGATTAAATTCACGCTCATTCCTTTATAAATACACATAGGCACGTGTGCGCGTAAAATTGAAAAAATCCGATATATTCTTGTGTTTTTTTACATTTTTGTCTTAATTAATCTAATAAGTATTAAAAAAAAACATTTTATTTTATTGCTTTCACGAGACAAATTTTGATTATGTGAAAACACTTATTTGCTTCTAGTGTTTCGTCTTAATGTCGAGTAAAGCACTTTAAAACCCACGCATCTTACATACTTCTCTCAATCTCGGACACTCATCGTAAAGAAATCTAATAAGCTGAAGTACACTTGAGTTCATTATTTGTATATATTCTTTACGAAGTATACTTATGCTGTTAGTATAGTTCTTATATAGCTTTTTATCAACGTGAGCCACGTGTGCTGGATGTATGTGCGCGAAATATATTTTTAAATGTGTAAATTACTAATAGGTACATATATTTTGTAAATTTTATAAAGAGATAAAATATAGATAATTCATATATATGTAATGCAAAATAAGTATCTAACACAAATGTAGTTCAAATTATTATGTGTAATAATTTGAAAACACGTTAAAAATAGAATATTTGCGCACATCGAGCACATAACTTACATTGATTAAAAAACTCTTTGCTAGTTCAATATGTTTTTGGTTTGTTTTGTTACGCACTACTTCATAGTAGTGCGTAACACTATGCGTGTTTAATGTGTATACGTCAGAAAGAAAAATATGTTTTTGGTTTGTTTTGTTACGCACTATGAAGTAGTACGCATTGTTACGCACTACTTCATAGTGCGTAACAAAACAAACCAAAAACATATTTTTCTTTCTGACGTATATACATTACTTACTATAAATTATTATAATATATTTTCTTTTTCTACATTAAATTTTAATTCCTCTGTTTATTATGGAAATGAATGAAATATTAAGTAGATAATTCAGTCTCGTCATAGTTTTTTCTAATATAAAATATTGGTGTTTTGTAATTTATCACAACTGTATTTCATGCATTGACTGAATCTTATTGAATCTTGTTGTTTTTACCAAACTATATTTTACTTTTTTTCTCCCGTATTTATGTGACGCGCGGCGCGTTCTTCGTATTTATTATAAGTAGGTACATCTTGCTTAGTCTTCTTTGATTTGCATAATGATTTACAGAAATCCTTCTTTTTGTAGACAAAATCTTAATTTTAATGGAAACCTAAGAGTGAATCTTATTACAAATCTCGTTCAAGGATGTGTGTGTTTCGAATCTTTGAACTGCTTTTCTATTAGCATAGTCTATAAACATATTAAACATATTAAATTTTTAAGTGAGACAAGACTCACAAAAACTTTTGTTACGAAGATCTCACAAGATCAACTTGTTTATTCCTGTTACGCCACATTTAGTCAATCACAAGTAGTCAATTTTATTTCGATCAACAGAAATTTGTATTTTTATGAAAATAATCTCAATTCTCATTGCTTAACAGTTTAACATATTGAACGGTGCAAGATCAATTTTGATAGATCATAATATTTCATTCTTACGGGATTCGAGAAATTAAACGTTCAATATATGTGAACACACAGAACTTCCGGAATATAAGAAGTACAATAAATGCCCGTTAAAGTAAAATCTTCTATCGATTGTGAATAGATTAGCTTATAAGTTTCCATATACAATGGACATAGAGAGTGTATCGCGCTTGTTTCCCATGTCCATCGGGACGGAACATCTTCGATTTCAGTGCGATCGAGACTCGAATCTCGACAATGCGAGCTAAAAGTCCGTTCAAGGATAGCCATCGGTCTTCAACGATCGGGACGCTCTCTCATTAGCATAGCAACGCGGAAATAGCGATGCATGTATGTACACGTGCGCGAAACTCGTGCTCTCATCCTTGCGGGTCTTCTTTCACACGCGTGTGTGCGTACGTATCTCGTATATCTTTGTATGTAACATACGTATGAACAATCTCGATACGCGTACGCACGTCGCGAGATCGATCGATCGATGGAGATAGCGCGGTAGCAAGGCAAATTATAGAAAACGCCGAGACGTGCGCGTCGCACAATGTAAATAATAGACGCTTCTATATCGCCCCGTGTTTTTTCCGCATAAGTGCAAAATGATGATGATCATGGTGTGAGATTTATACGAGCCGAAGAAATCGAAAAAATTAGATTTATAATGAACACAAATATATAATACATTGATGAAATTATAATTTTTACAAGAATGTATAAATCTTACAAACAAAATTGTACGTATAAAAAACATCATATACGATAATTTATAGTTATAAAATATTTATTTTTTTAAGTCTTAGGAGACTTAATAGTCTTAGTCCGACGTAAATTTGACGTAAAATATGATATGTACTTTCATCAATAAATTCAACGATTAAACTTCTGCTTCATGTTTTTTTTTTTTTTCATAATTTATATGTGAAATCAATGTTATAAGCTTTGATGTATTCGATCGAAGAAAGGAAGTTTAACGACAATATCAATGTTGCTCGCACACACACAAATACATGCGCGCAACCGCATTATGAAAATGTAAACCGACTGATTATGAGCTGCAGTGAATCCGACAATTCTTCACTCCTTAATACCACCCATTAATCATAGCGGAGCCAATTATAATGAATGGCTTCTCCCAGTATTTGCATGGCTCTACATAACGCAAGTATGGTAATCCTGTCTATAAAATCCCAACCTTGTAATTATAGAGCGAGTTCATTCACAATTTTTCTCGCGGCTTCTTCTGACAGTCTCACGGCGAATCACACGACTGCTACGAAAGAGCGTTAAAATATAATTATATAGGTATACACATATTTATAAACACGCATACTCTATTCTTTAACAAGAACTTATCTTTATAAATTATTCAAACCTATTTTTGTCATTTGCAATTTACTGTGCTTATTTAATTTTATCTCGACTTTTTATTTTATCTGTTAAGTCATTTTTGTAAAATTTCGTGACACTATTAATAATGACAAGTCGCAGCTTGCAACATATCTGAAAGTTTTGCAGAATATCGCCCTTGTTTGAAATCGTCGACAAATTATTTATTCATCGATTTTCGAAACGTATAATACGTCGGAGCATTAACAGATGCGCGCGAAGCAAGAGGGCGGGCAGCGTGAGAGAAAGGAAGACAGACGGAACGGCGAACGCGCGTTACGTACGGAGGAGAGAGTCGTTTCGAACCGTGTACCGCGCCATGCCGCCGGGTCGATCGTCCTCCTCCGTGAAGTCGACCGCTCGCTTTCCCTTTCACACGCGGCGCTAATCGCCCATCGTTCTCTGATCTATTGAGTCGGAGAGAGAGGAAGCGAGAAACACGATAAAACAGAGAGAGGATAGAGTAGAATATAACCAAGATTTATTTCACCTCGGGATAATACACCTTCAGCCACGCACACTTTGTATGTGTGTGGGTACGCGCGCGCGTTGTGTTGTTTATACGTTTTTTAAAAAATAAGTGCAAGCGAGTGAAAACGTACAATAGTAGCCTTTTATCTCTAGAATGTAAAAAGCATTTTTTTAAATCTGATTCTTTTAATTTTTAAATCTGTCAATATGTTATTTATATAATAACTTCAAATATTATACATATTATAACTTCAAAATGCATTTAGTAAAAATGTTAAGAAAGACGCTATGAAGATTGCTCTAATCGCGCTCTAAATACGATGCAAATACATGTAATGTAACCGCATGTAATACGCATCTATTTTGACATGCTAAATTACATAGGCAAAGAAGAACTCTTTTGCTTCGTCAGAAATACTACAATAAAGATAACAACCGCCATTAAATCATGTCGCACCTTTGACCGCGTGTTTCTTTTCGTTTTGGATACTAAATATCTTACACAGTACTTCGTTTTGTACTTTATCTGGCGTCGTGGAAAGGTTAAAACAGAATTTTTGATTGCTCGTTTATTCTGATTGAAAACAACTAGCAAATAAAGCGATAATAATAAGAAAGAAATAGAGATTAAATAAATTATTACTTTTAAGTAAAGTGTTAATCTAAAAATATCAGAAATATGACTTTGCTACACGTGAAGTTTTTTATCTAAACAGACTTGTTTGTAAGATTTTCAAGATTTTAAATATAGAAATATAATGATAAAAATAATAGGATATTTTTACATAGTTAAGGCAAGCACATGGTTTTTTATGTTTGCTGAAAAATATTGATTATGACCTTTAACGATCTTCCTGAAAAAAAAACCTAATATAATTAGAGTATTTTAAATCTGTTGCTTAATAATTTTTAACTCGTGATTTTTTACATAAGATAGAATTGTAGAAACTAGTCCTAAAACAATATTTTAAACTAAATCAAAAAGACATTCGGCAACAATTGCAATAAAGAAAACATAAATGATATGATAGACCCCACATTCTGGCTTAATCGTGTTAAAGGTTAATCTTTTAAAGCCGAACGTGTAACACAACATACATTATTCAAATAAAGTCAGTAATGAAAATAAATAGATAACTACAAATTGCAAAATTTTGCAATGTAAAAATAATTGTTTGGACTTTAAATTAAGAAAATATTTAGATATTTAAATATTTTCTAGGATATACAGTTAATAAAAAAAAGAATACACAAAGATACACATAGCATTTGAATTTGCTATCACAGAATACACATAGCATTTGAATTTGCTATCTTTTCAAAAACTAATGGTTCTTTAAAGGACCGTTTTGGTCGAAAGAGAAATTATAATAATTTTATATTTGATTACTTTGTGTGTGTGTACATGGTGAACATCACATTTCAAATAATTAATTATATGCAGCAATATTGCACGGGTCATTTAATCGAGTGAACCATTCTCCACATATATTAACCGCAGTATAATGACTGCGCATGAACACGTCGCCCACGTGCTATTTCATTGCATTCGCCAGAAAATTTAATACGCCGCGATCGATTTGACGTATTTTGCCAAATTAATTCTCACGTCGCTATTGTTGCTGGCGGACATGAATGAAAAGTCGGCGGGTCGCGGCGATGATCAACCGCGGGTTAACAGCGTGCGTGATTTTAAACGCCAGTCGTTTTATCGGCCGATATAGTTTCCCTGGCAATCGCCGTTACTCGCGGATCAAAGTCGTATGAAAACGGCAGTTATTCGGTTTTCATTCCGCGAAACGATTCCGCACACCACTCCTTCGGATTTTCCGTGTCGACACATATGTTCAAACAGCACCCACGTCAACGCCTACACGTGTATTTTATTAATCAATGTATACACGACGTATCGAATCGAAGACAGGCTCCTCCACCGTTTCGTGTGATCTTGTTCGATCGATTGATACGATCAATTCTTGCTTCTTCTTATTCGATATTTCACTTTCTTAGCTCAAGATGTAGTACGCGTGATAATGTTTCTTTAAGAGTATCGATAAAAATAGAAATACGCTTTCTGCAATTACCTGCTATATGAATATTATGTATGTGTATGTGTGCGCTTAGTATAGTTTAATAATACCTAGTAATATACTTATAAAATTTTAGTTATATTTATTTAAATTAATAGCGAAGTCTTATTTCCTTAAAATTCTATTTGTAGACGAATTTATTTTTAATTAAAATATCCACTTTTAGGACACTTAACTCACAATTTTTTTTATCTCTCTCTTTTTTATCTCTCTCTTTATTTCTCTTTTATCTCTCTTGTTTCTACTTGGAAGTAATTAATATTTATGGCAATTTGAAATCAGTAAAATGTTATTAAGTCTAAGAACTTTCAACATCTCTTCTATCAAGTCTGTTCTTTGGTACCTATTCACAGAATAGATGCCAACACAACTGATTAATATAGATCTCGTAAATCCGATATTCTTTACTGCTCAGGCAGGCACACATCGTCGTCTAGTACGATAAAGGTATATTCTCGAATAAAATAGAGGCTGTATTACGTAGTTTTTATTAACGCGATGTTGTGAAAGAAAGAGAGAGAGAGAGAGAGAGAGAAAGAGAAAAAAAGAAAAGTTACCCCTTTCACACAGATTCGCCGACACACGGCATTTTTATGGAGAAGCGGCCTACGCATTCAGCGCCACGCTTTAATCTCATTCACGCTGAAAAAGAAATTACGCTCGTACGCTGCGTCGCGAAATTACTTTGCTAGGAAAACGCTCAAGCCTCGCTCATTCTCGCAAGTACACGCGTGCAACGCGTGGCTCTAATTTCAGAACGAGCGTAATTGTGAGGGGCTTCTAGTGCAGGGCTTCTAGTTCAGGTACGATAATGTACCTCGGGGCATTTAAGTCTTTAATAAAAATCTAGGATAATAGGGTAAGAAATCTCTAGCCTGAAGTTTATAATTAAATATGGATTCTTTTAAATTATAGAGATTATATAATAAACATTTGATAAACATTTTGAAATATGAGATAACAATATCTGTATTGACTACGGAAGACACTTACGGAATTGAATTAAAATTCTGCACGTTATAATATTTTTTTTTTACTTGGTATTCTACAATTGATTTTTCTCGTTTATTATATATAAGTTCGTGCGTGAATATCGAAATCGATAGTTCGCGCGAGTATTACATGGCAATCGAACAGTTGCACAATATAACAGTGTTGGTCGCGGCTGAATAGTATTCCGATAAGTAAGTGGTGTAATTAAAAGTCTACTGTTTTTAAGATTACAAGAACGGCTAACGTAATTAGCACGGCAATAAAAAGATTTCAGAATGCAATTAAAGTTATTACGTTGTGCAATAGCGATGTAATTATATTTGAACATGTGTTATTAGGATAATCTGTGAGAGGATAGATTTGCAATAATCCTTTGCGTCTTTAAGTTTTTCTCAAATTAACTGTGTTCGAACGCTGCTGCGGAAGAGATTTACGTGCTCTAAGTAATTAAATATCAAATAAGCGTTTAGTTTTCCCTATATTATTACACTATATATTCTTATATATTTATATATCTAATTAAAAGTGTTTATTGAAAATATGAATTATGAAACATGAATTAACATTTTTTTTTCTATCAGAATGTGAGCTGTTATTTTTTTTACAATTATTATTTACAGCAGTCAAGGTTTTAATAATTTTAATAATTTTATATAGATATATATAATCGGATTTAATAATTTATATATATAATCAGGTTTGTTCAAAATAAACTATATTTCAAACAACTTTTATATTTACCGATCATGTGCTTTATCTCATCTTAATATCAAATTACTATTACTGATATTAATATGTGTAAAAGATACATAAATACTTTCACAATAGAAGGAAGAGTATTCTATTATAATTGATTAAAATCATCGTGCATTTATTAATATCGTAACAAATGTGCGCGTTTCTGTTCGCGCGACAACTGCCTTTCGTCGTGTTTCCCACGCGATTATATAATATCGGCCTCTCACCCTCGCCTAATTCTTCCTGACTGCGCGGTAACCGGTTCCTTCTCCTCTTTGTCCTTCCCCTGAATCCTGCCACGCACAATCGTCGCAGCTTCCTTCTTTTTCGTAAGAAGTTAAAAAAATAAATTACAAATTTTACACAAGTTATAGTTTTCATGTACACACATCTTATCATTTCGCTCACGAAAAATACTTCAACATTTTGTAATATTAACAATTTATCAATATCTTAAAATTATACTTGTATGTGTAGAATATTTAAATTTGTAATTAATTTCAGTTACATATTGAAATTTGAATATTTGTGTGAATTCTTATTACTAATCATATATTAATGTGTCTCACACACACATACACACACTAATGAAGAGTTAAACATAGACGATATCGTTATGACAGCTTTTCATTTATTATTTCATACTTGTTTGTCATCATTAATAAGGTGACTTCCATATATAATGTCAGTTATTTATACATGGGTGACTCCTAATTGTTTTCTTCTTAAATTCTGTTCTCTGTTCTAAATTCTCTTTTTTTTTTAACTCTTTCTACATAGCAAAAAGTTCAAAAGAACTTTTCAACAACGAGGTCAAAAGACTGTCTGTTAACAATATCTATAGCATATAATGCTATAGATATTATATAATGTCTCAATATAAGATCACTAATAAAATGCTTCACTCTTGCAACACATGCCCGGAACATTTCAAGAAAAAATTGACTTTGTATGAGCATTGTGTATGAACACTCGGCAGGAGCCGATGGAAAGGCTGGAGTGTGCGCGATATGACGAGTTTAGAACAGCATAAGTTTTGGCAAAATTCATGTTACATTTATTAGAAGACATGTCAAAAATTGGCAATTCATTATTTGCTTTATTCCACTCGTTATTGGTGTAAAGAATCTATATACAAACTCTTGATATTCTATTATACAATTAATTACGATCTTTATATAAGTGACAGGAATGTCGATGAGAACAAATATTGTTTTGTAGAACGTCGTTTTGCGTTTGCTGTCCTGATTCGATTTGTATTGCATTGCACTCGAAATAAAACCTGCCGCACCGTTCGATATCAAATATATGTATGTACTCGAACGTTAAAAAATGTACTCGGGCCGCGCCGATGGGAAATCGGAAACAGATCGGCCAACATCGAATGGTGGAGAAAAATAACAGCGTGTGTGTGGACGGGTTTTTGCAAAAAGCGCTTTTTTCTCTCCCGTTCTCCTCTCCCAGTTCAAGTGATATCTCTCGAACGCATCGGTTGATTTATATTTATTAATCGCACGTCTCGGGGGCGCTCTGTGTGCAAGCCGACGCGCTAGTCACGTTCTATAAATGCCGCAAAAAATAATTTCTGCATTGCCCGATGAGAAAGAGAGAGAAAAAGAGAAAGAGTGAGAGAGTGAGAAAGAGCGAATACGCGGGTAGTACGCGGGCAGAGGAGGTTCACTGGCATCGTCGTGCTCGTCCTTTTATATACACTGATAGAGCGCATTACTAGCTCAACGGAGGAAAGGTCATCACACAATATAATAAAAGATTATGCGCCGCGTTGGCTCCCGTGCGTACACGGTACAACGATCTTCAGAACGTGGCACAAAGTGCCCGGAAGTTTATTAAAAAATCATTAAACAGTTCACACCGGCTCCGAGTTGAGTAATAAGAACAAATTATCAGTCGGGAGCTCTGTGCAATTCGCCCTACACAAGCTGACCAATACTTATACCATTAAAACAGCCGCTCATCCTCTGTGCAGCTCTCAAGAATCTTTCGTTTTCGCGTGTTATTTCGTTATATCGTTTCTTAGTTGCAAAAAAGCAGCAAACAAACATGTCTAGTGTAAAAAGTTAGATCTTTAATGATATTTTTATATCCATCAGACAGTATAGTTTTTTTTGGTTTGAAAGTGAGCAGCTTTCAAACTTTTTCTATATATTAACTTCTTGCGCATCGTATTAACCTTATGTACGGTACAGTGATACAATTTCGTGTGACATTATTTATATAAATATAAATTACAAAGTGTCTCTGCATGCTTAGAGGTCAATGTGAAGGAAAAAAGTAGCGGTTGTGTGTACGTTTTAAGGTCGAGATATCTATAGATACAGATTTGAGTTTTTGCGTTTTGACCTACCAAAGTGTAAACAGTAAACAAAAAAGTCTATTTTAAGTCAATTTATAACTGGAATTTGTCTCGCAAAATGTTATGACTGTGATAAGTAGCTTTCTTTATATAATACGAATTTATAAGTAAAAAGTATACAGAAAGGATCAAATATTGCATCGAGTGTAATCGCAGGTAAAGAATATATGTTACGTGTCGCGCGTCTTTGCATCTGTGCATTCTTCCAATATTATTATTTTGAAATTCTGTCTTTGAAGCGGATGTTCATCTGCTCCGAGTTATGCATGTGTCTTTTTGAGAATTGATATCACTCAGTTATTAATTGCCGAAAGATTTTACGGTTAGAATGAGAAAATAATTTCATTCAATTTTAATTTCCATGAATTTTACAAAATTGATTGATTATACACATTTTACAATTATTGCAATAAAATTATAAGCTTCGAAGTATCTCGAACAATTTGTTTTCCGGTTGTCACAATGTGTTCTATACACGTTCTACATTTCTCGACATTTTAAAATATTCAATACTATTTTTGTCATTCAGACACGACCAAGTGCCTTTAACCTTCCAAGTCTCGAAATATATCTTAGCACGTGTGTGTTCCATTTTCCTTGTTTTAAATAATGACATCAGCGACTATACAGCGATATAAGTGACGCAAGAGCGCGAAGATCAATGCATATTCGAATGGTAGGCAAAAATTTCGAATGTGCCTCGAAGCAATAGCACGAGAGAACTCGATAATTTATTTCGAAATTATTATCTGTGTTGTTAATTAATCACGCTTGCTAATTAATCAAGGTAGCGCCGGAATATTGCTCTATACGTTTCGTCATTAATATCAGATAGACCTATCGGCGTAATGAACGACGCGACTGTAATGAGCGACTCACGCGGCGAATATCGTTAGAGAGAAGCACAGAATAGATAATTTCAATTATAAAATCTTATCAATATGAATTATCAGGATTATCGGTGACAGCTGAGATGTGTCGAAAATTCAGCTTTTGCTGTGCCGTGTTATTGTGTACATAATCCGCGTTTGCCGATAGCAAATCGATTACAGATGTATATTATATCTGTACAGTCTATTCCCAACCTGTACGCGAGATATATGCCATGCATCGTCGATCGATGCCTTGTCGAAATCAACGCGATTCCGCCGAGAGGCAAATGACTTTATTCGCCTTTATCTTATTACCGACATTTATATGCATCTCACAACACGATCGTCGTGATAATCTTGCTCGTTGTATTATCGTGAATGTCAGTCAATTCTTGTTATTGTATGTTATTCTTGCCTTACATTGTTGATTACACTTTCACAATCAGATGCGGGTTCTCCAGATAATAAATTTATTTACGCGTTTGCGAGAGATATTGTATGTTGACGGATTTTTATAATTTTATCTGATAGATTTATTTACTTCAATTTTTAAGTTTTTGAAATATGTAGAACCATTAAATTTATGCAACATGCTTGTATGTGCTTAAAATATCACTGTGTACACGCTACGCAAAAATATTACTATAACATTGTGCGTTATCACACAAGAAGCGCATGAAAATACTCAATTAAACGCGCCCGGACTTAAAGGCGAGCGTTCTCCTAGCGAGAACAGCGCGGTCACCGATTTCATCCTGGCGCGAATCGAAGACGACCTTACCTCTTAGTCGATGGTTTTCTGGATCAGCGGTCACTTCATACAGGTGACGGCACGCCGGCGACATCATAAAGTCGATCACGAGCTCTCAGCATTTCGTCACGTGTCGAAGTGCTTATCTTCCGGCTGATTAAACCGGGGCAACGTCGGCTCGTGCTGACGCCTCCGCTTTGCCACGCGTGCACCACATACGAGGGGACGCGAGGGGACGTGGAAGCGCTAGAAGGTGCAAGGAGCTTAGGTAGGTGCGCGGGGTGCGTCAGGTAATGCATGAATGGAGGCCGCGCGGCGGTGGTAGAAATCGACCACAAAGACCGCCGTGCATCCCTCTCTGTCTTTCTTCCCCGTTTACTTATTCGCTATCTTTCTCTTTCTCCCTCTCTCTCTCTCTCTTACTATGTCGGCAACAACCCTCTCTAGCTCCCCGTAACTGATCCATGCGCACAAGCGTCCGATAAGAATGGCGTAGGCATTCGTCATAGTAGGCTACGCAGTGGGGAAAAACAATGACGTCATCGTTTCAGTTACGTCACGGATAACTCGATGACGTATCAAACTGCTTATTCCGAATGATCGAATCCGCGCGTGAGGTTTCTCGAACGATGAGACGAAAATCCAGACACGAGTGCCGTTCTCAAGAGTCTTTTTACGACCGATTTTGAATCGAAACTTTTAATTGAGTTTACTATATCGACGAATTTAAAAACGGGACATCTACTAGTAAATTCGTCTTTAATTTAGAACGCAGCTCCCCGCTACAACAATACATAGGAGCAAATCCGTATTTTATTAAAATTCTAATTTGACACTCTTCTGCAAGGTGGATTACATTTTTTTCACAGTGATCAAAACAATATAATTAAAAATAAAGTTGCTTGTTCTTCCGCATTTAATTCGTTTTTTAAAAATATTCGCCTGAATAATTTTTAAGAATTAAAACAGAGAACAATTTCTTCGAAGAGAGAACAAAATTAAAATGCGATTTTTATCCTTAAAAAGAAAGAATACCGTAATCCTTCGATGATCCATTATTCATAGAGATAAATATTTTTGTCGCGCCATGCTAAGAGGAATTAAGTTATATATTTTTTAGAATTCTTTTTTTTTTAATCACATTCTTACGACGTGATAATCGTCAGCCAAACGGTCGGTTACATTACGAGATTGAGTAGATTGCGCGTTCCTAGGTCATGGGTTAATAACAGCAGCACGTCTGCGCGCTTTCGATGCATTCCAGTGCATCGCTGCACGCACGGACAACGTATCGACTCTCGCAGTTTCTTCTCATCGATCTTACAAAACCAACCATAAGCTCGCCGTCAAATCGATCTCGGTATATTTATGGTAATGCGCAAGAAAGATGATAGTGCGTTCGATTTACGCTTGTCAGACATTGCAAAATCGTCGTCATCGAACAAACCGAATCATTTGTCACGACGTTTTGCGCTATTTCCAAGAATATCGTAGTTTAATTGTGAATTTAGCATTTAGATTATAAATTTTAAGTCGACGAATTTAAATATAAGAAATGTTTTGTGATGAGCAATAGTTAAAAATAGATGATAAAACTTTAATTTAAAAAAAGTCTTGAGAATTCATAATATTGATCAGTTTAAGGAAAATTATATAAGGAAATATTCTCTACTAAAAAGTTTTATATAATATATACATATATATGTATAAATTCTTCTTTATTTAATAAAAAAAAGTTGCAGAACAAATGAGAATCTTTAACAAAGTGAGAATTTCATGTCCGTCTTTTTCTCTCTTTCTTCTTCTTTGCATGCTTATTCATCTTTTTTGTTTATCTTAAGAGCAATGCGGCGGTCCGCATGCCGCCGCTGCCTCGAGATTGCGTGGGGTTGAAACGATCGCCCGGAGGGTGCGGGGGCGGAAGCAGCCGACACGCGGGAAAGGGAGAAGCCAGCGGTGCTGACGTCACTGTAACGGCATCATCGGTCGCGTGGGCCAATAGCTGCGCTCACACTCGTGCCGGGTCCATCGATCCGCCGCCGGCTGCTGTCGTGTGCGTGCTCCCAGGTTATGACGTCTGCGATGACGTCATCATTAGCGCCGTTTTCCTCCTCACCGCCGCTCCTTCTATTCTCCATCCCATACTGTGCTACCATCACCATCGCCGTTGCTGCCGCCGCCGCCACCGCCGCCGTCGCCGCTACACACGGTACGGTTTTAATATAGCGGAGGAACGCGCGCGCTCCGGACTCAGTTACGCGGCGGCCGGCCACCCGTGCGAGTGTATTGCTTCTCGGGGTAACTGAAGGGAGTTTTACTCTCAGGCTCTCTTTCACCTGTCTCTCGTTTCTTTCTTTCTTTCGGCATTTGCTTGGCTCTTTTCGCAGAATCGACGCCAAGCAGACAGTCGTTTCGTTTCGCGCGTCAAGGAATCGTGGCGAGATTTGAGCAATTTTCACGAGGGTGGTATCTTCGCGACTGAGAGACACCTGTGCGATCTCGAGTCGTGTCGAGTTTTTTCGCGTGTTGATCCGAGTGACAACGAGCTAATAATCGAGTACGTGTGCTGAATGATAATCGCGACATTTATCGGCCTCTTTTACGATTAATCAGCATCAAACAGCAGCGGGTGCATTTGGGAACCAGTTCCGGAAGAAAAAACGACGATGTCGTCGAGCACGACGACACGACAGCAACGATAAGCGACGAGGAATCAGGATTCTGCATGCGAGTGCCCAGGGCGGAAGTGTTCGGGCTCCTCGGTGGGGCGCTGACCTCCGACGACATCGTTAGGAAGGACTCGCCGTACCCTACGACGACGCACGCAGGTCGGTGCTACATCACGTGTGCTGTCTCACCTTCCGTTCATTCGTTTTTGCGCGAGAGGAGGCTCCAACTCCACTCCTATGTGTTATGTGTGTTGCGTGTAGAAACCGCGCGCGCTCTTTACCGATTGGCGCGGCAAGAAATTATCTTATTTATTCCCTTGCTCCGATTTTTCCCTCTTTTCTCCTTTTTTCTTCTTTGTTTCCTTTTTAGTCTCGTTTCTTCCTTCCTCTGACCAAGAATAATTATAGAAAACGTTCCCACATCGAGTAGTCGCATCCAAATTTTCGATTGTGCTTTATTGCAAGTCTGATCATTTATCGCTATTTCTACTTCACCTTCTTCCCCTCGTTTCCGCCGTTTCACCTGCTTGCCGGCGCGGGCGTGCATGCCTCGTTTAAAGGGATGTACTGATAATGAACGTTAGCTCTTTTCGCATCTTATGTGTGAAGCGCGACACGATTTTATAAGAACCGGTTGGCGTGATATGGATTGTGTAAAATATACATACTTTGATCTCATTCTTCACGATCTCATCACTTACGTATAAGGATCGAACACGTCTCAATTCATTGATATTTCGGTGTCAGACATCAGATTTGCCGAATTTAGACTGAATGGATTTTTGTCAATTGCTTACGCCGATCGAAACGAGCAGATCCGGTGTATTGGAACTTGCTTGAAATTTCTTGCGAATTTTTATCTCGAGAGATTCGCGCAAATATACACGTCGAGATCGATCTTTCCGTTGCTCAACGCAACGCGTATCAGACCGAACGTTTTCCATCGCGAATCGCGCGGAATGTAACGCGCGATCGGCGATTGCCCGATGAGCAGTCGCGATTGAACGAAGCGCGCCGTAAGCGTCGCCGATCGTACGCATACGATGCGTACCGCCGTCGAGGACAACACGGAAGCGACCGCCGTCGCGGCGCATCACCATCATCATCAGCAGCAGCAGCAGCAACAGCAGCAGCAGCATCGCGGCGCCATCGATATCGCCGCCGCTACCGCCGTCCGGCACCTGAGGGTCGAGCAGCAGGAGCGATCGGCAGCGACGCCGATTCATCTGGCCACTGCCACGCCGTACCATCAGGTCACCATCGCCGCGGACACCAATAACAACCACGATCACCATCGAAATCTCGAGCAACACGCAGCACAACACCACGAGCATTGGAACAAGTGTAAGTCCGAAAAACAAACAAATCGGGGCGCGCAAGATCACCGATCGCCCCGTAGGCTGCTCGCTGCTGGTGATGGTTATGGTGGTGGTGTAAAATGAAGATGGTGATGGCGGGTGATGGTTACCACCTAGCTGAGATTGATCGAGCGTCTTGTTCGATCGCGATTCTCGACGATCGCTTGGTTGAAAACTCTTGAGAGTTTTATAGCCAATAAGTGTATAAATAGTTTTTCGCTTCTTTTATCAACATTTCATTATAAATATTGTTAAAGTATTAGAATTTTAGTTTGCAGACTAATTTTGATATTTATCGATGTTTTGATTGATAATTATGCAAAGGAAAGAAATTTACAAAATAGCTTAGAAAATTACGGACGTTACAAAAAATTATTAATTTTATTACATTTCTCTCTCTCTCACACACACACACATATCAAAGCATTTTAGATTTTTTTAATAGAATTTAATGTCTTACTGTCGAAAGAAGAGCAAATTATTAAATATCTATACTGTTAAGACGAGTGTTCGATATTTGGATCGTATTATATTCGTCGCATTAATTAGTCGCATTTATTGGTTGTTAAAAGAAACTTTATCGTAAAATCGGACATAATAATTCATGAGTTTAACGATTGCATAGTTTTAGCTCGATTAGAATATGAAATTATATTGAAAGAACAACCATGTTTCATTCATGATAAATGACCTCTTAACAGTCGCTTTTTGTGAATGTTGGTCGTTTTGAATTTATTTTAATAACCGAGTTTCTTTGAACAACGCGCCATAAGTTCGTTCAACTATGGTCAATATTTTAACAAAAAATCGAATATCAAAGTGATATTCTCGAGTATCAAGTCTCTCTATGAGAAGAACAACAATTAATGCTTATTCGAAAAAGACGAGAGAAAATTTCTTTGCTCGGCAATATTTTATTATTGCTAATTGCATCTCGCGTTTTCTCTGAGAACTATTTGTGGTGAATCGACAGATAAATAATTGAATATTATATTACAGGACAATTTGGGTTACCGATATTTTCAAACGTGTTCTCGTCACTGTGTATATACCCGATAACTGCTTACGTCACGACCGTGACGTACACAGTCAAGAATATCGTTGTTATTACTTCGCTTAGACATTCGCGATGGTCCACTTTGCCGCAATTATTTCCCATCTGCCAATTAAATCACTCGGACGCATTATCGATCGGCGACCACGCGAAAATTATGACGTCAATTACGACTGTTGTGACTTTTTGTCTTCCTACATTGTTTGATGTGCACCACCTACTTATATTAAAATTTAAATTATACTCACACAAAATCAAATTACCATTATTAACATAAAAAACTTTTTTTTTTATGTCGAACGTTTGTGTAAAAGACGGAAATAGAATTTCCGATTTTTTTTTCTTTTCTTTTCGCGATAACAGAGATTGAAGTTATTTAGTAGACAGATGCAAATTGATATGTGTAGTCATTTTTTTTT
>QVOB01007658.1:0-40722 GCA_014839585.1 Pseudomyrmex concolor | reverse complement strand
GAACAGGTGTGTGCACGTCAAATGTGCTGTCAAAAGCACAACAAATGAAACACAAACGGCGAAAATCACAGCTTACGCGCGACTGTAAATATAGCAATGCCGTAATGACTCTGTCATCATTTTCGTGGATCAACTTTCTTGACAGTGAAAAAAAAAACGCAGAAACAACAATGTTTCTCCGTCTCTCTCTCTCTCTCTCTCTCTCTCTCGTAATTCGATGCAATAAAACACTTCGTTGCATTCGCAACAACACTCGTTTTCTACACGAGAACACTTTTACTTTGTACAAAGCCAATGAGCATCAACAAGCGCACAAATTACTTACTAGCAGACAAAAGAAACACGTTTACTGAACAAACAGACAACATTAATTCCAATATAATCTAATGAATCGAAACGGTTGACGTTGTTTTGCAGTTCTCGTTGTAAATTAATCGTTGAACGTATCTTCTCTGATGTACTAATAGAATTAACATAGATATTTCGGATTCTTGCTCTTCTCAATGCGTTATATCTAAAGGAAAGATAATAACAACGTTGCATGACTTATAAAAAAATACAAAAGTGTAATAATCGTTAAAATGTTGCGTCTCAGCTATCAAGAATAATTACTTCTTGTTGCTTTTATAATATATATTACAGATATATATATATACAATATATTAATGCAGTATGTCATGCTTGCTACTATTTTCTCGAGATTATCGTATCGGCAGCTTCGGCCTAACGGCTAACATTGTAAAATTAAAAACTAACCGCAAAAGATATTTCTTACATCTGCTTCGTGCGGTTTTCAAGAGGGATAATTGTGGAAGGAGCGCTATCAATCAAATCACCGCGTCACTCCAAGTCTAATTTCAGAATTTCAGCGACAAAAGAAAACAGGGAAAGAAACTATTTTGTAGTCGATTCGCAGCGCCAGGTGTGAGTCTAAGTATAGGAGAGAGTTGAAAGCAATTGCATGTTAATTTAATTTTACTGGATACGGCTGAGCTAGAATTGCCAAATGTTCTGTTCAATCAATATAATTCGTGATTTTCAAGAGAGATTTAGTAAAAATTGTTTTCAACATCTTCTGTAAAAATATAAACTGTTGCTTGCGTTACTATCACAAAAAATATTATTTTAACTATTATATATTGTTAAATATTTCTCCACTCGTGTGGAAGATCGTTCGTTCATTTAATTGCTGTAAAAAGAAAAATTCTTTTGTAAAAAGAGAAAATTTGGCAACTCCGGCGTAATTCGTCGCTCCAAATAATTAGATGACAACGTTAATTATAACAGTGGGAAGTTTAACCGCTCGTGAATCCAGGCAATTGCATTTTGCAGGTTGCGGCATACCGGTTGTCTCGAAGCAAATCGCGCAGAGGAGGATTGTTGGCGGCGACGACGCCGGTTTCGGTAGTTTTCCGTGGCAGGTCAGACACGACAATAGCGCCAACGTTATCTTTATTTTTTTTTTTACGCTGGCTTTGTCATTAAAATTGCTTACTTGTTTTTCGATAGGCTTATATACGTATTGGATCCAGTAGATGCGGCGGCACTCTGGTCAATCGGTTTCACGTTGTCACCGCTGGGCACTGCGTTGCGAAGTAAGTAAAGCATAAGTAATGCTTTAAGCACAAATTGTATTTTAAATATTATTATAAGTAACTTATACGATTTATATTTAACTTTAAAGTATTAAACTAAAATTTATAAATTCTAGAGCGTCGGCGCGACAAGTTCAAGTCACCCTCGGAGATTACGTAGTCAATTCTGCGAGTGAATCTCTGCCGGCCTACACTTTTGGAGTACGTGAAATCAGAGTGCATCCGTACTTTAAGTTTACACCGCAAGCAGATAGGTATGTTTGCGCTTTATGTTCGCATCAATTATTAATTTCTGATATTGTGGAAAGACACTAAATCTCATATTACTTCGATCAGATTTGATGTGGCCGTTCTTCGATTGGATCGACCGGTTCATTATTTGCCTCATATAGCACCTATATGCTTACCAAAAAAGAATGAAGATTTCTTGGGGCAGTACGGCTGGGCAGCTGGATGGGGCGCTTTGCAAGCCGGTAACTTTTTATTTACAAAATTATATTTTATATTTACACACCATGTGATTAGAACATGTAATTTTAAAAACAAAACAACTGTTTTATTTTAGAAAATATTAAAATCTCTTAATATATAAGAAAGAAAAAAATACACGAGATAACACTTTACTCTAAAATTTAATTTTATAAATAAATAAAGTGCATAAAGTTTATTTTAAATTATCTGTTATATCACTCTTTGTTGTTTTATTTAGGCTCGAGATTGCGACCCAAGACGCTGCAGGCGGTTGACGTGCCTGTGATCGATAATCGCGTCTGCGAGCGGTGGCATCGATCTAACGGCATCAACGTTGTCATTTACGACGAGATGATGTGTGCCGGTTACCGCGGCGGCGGTAAAGATTCGTGTCAGGTGAGTGGTGTCATCATCATCGTGGGTGTGTTATGTTTGAACGATGAGTCGTTTTGTTCATTCTTTCTTCGAGCACGGTATAACACGAGCCACTTAAACTTGCAGGGCGATAGCGGCGGACCGTTGATGTTAGAGAAAACCGGTCGGTGGTATCTCATCGGCATCGTTTCCGCCGGATACTCTTGTGCACAACCGGGTCAACCAGGTATCTATCATCGCGTGGCCAAGACCGTCGACTGGATCACGTACGTCATAAACTCATAGCCGTCGACTACAGGATGAGTTGTCTTCAGGTGAAACCTGAGTATCCCTTTGTTCGAGCCGAACTTTGTATGACACGAAGTTCGAGCATTCTCCGTGTCGAAAGAGAGAGAGAGAAAGAGAGAGAGAGTGAGTGAGTAAGAGAGAACGAGAGAGAAAAAGAACGATCTTAGGATATCGCGACTGATTGTGAGAAATGACGTAAGGACAGTCGAGTTTAAGACGAGAACGTAGTAGATTTAAATGACTTTTAAGGAAGAACTGTTTAAACAAGGTTATAGTCATTATACAAAGTTATCATAGCCATTTTTACTTTTTACAGAAATGTAAAGATTATTTAAATAAAATCTATGTCGCGAAAGTTGCGAGAAGATTTTGTTTGATACATGTTAGCGAGTGCGATTCCGCGTTGTTAATATTGCACATATAAAAAAAAAAGACTCATAAAAAGAGAATCGACATTCCATATATGTACCATGATATTACGTGTAAGTATTTCTGTTGACATAAGCGGGCGGCGCAAGTGTGCTGTAATTTTATCGTTGCGAATGTATTGTAAATTAAGCGTGTATGGACACATGTATGGATTTGCGGTTAATAAATGCAATGTTTTCGATTTCAGCGTTAACAATTGATTATTTTTCCGATTTTTAATTCCTTCAATTAAATTTTAATATATATTTTACTAGACAAAATTACAATAAGCAGCTTTAAATAAATTTTAGATATTATTTTGAACGCAATTTCCATTACAAATCAAGGAAGATATCACGGTGAAATAAACAAAGCCAGCATTTACATTAAAAACATATTTTATTTTACAACCGCTACGTCTCAACACAAGCTATAGCGCCGCAATTAAATCAACACGTTAAGTATCTATTTCCGTTGCGCATATTTTGTAAGTACACATTTACTTCTCGATACAGTTAGTTTAACAATACGAATCGACTCTTTGATGAATCGCGATAAGATTGTGCTAGCATTAACCTTATCGTTCTCGCCTTGCGACCTATTTTAATATATCGCCAAATATATATTCAAGATGTAATCCCGAAATTTATTTATTATAATACGTAACACACGCTCACTTCGTGCCGCCGATTTCCTCGACAACATCACGCATCGTTTCCCAGTTTCAAGTAAATAGTCATGTTTTCCAATGTGGAATGATTTTTGAGATAAATGTGTGTCGAGTGCGGCAGCAATTACGAAGTCACTGTGACTCGTAGCAATTATATTCGTAACATTCAGCGATCGAATTTCATTTTTTTTCCGTGAAATGCAATGCACGTATCTATATCTTTTATTATCAATAACTAATTGCGTTAGCACGAAAAAAAGCAAAGAAAACCAACAAATAAATACAAAGGTGCGCAAATGCATCGAGAAACGAGTTGATGCGCTCGAAGGAACAGCGGCTAACAGATCGGTTCGACTTTTAAATTAACAAATTCGTATAATTTAAGTATCCATTTAAATCGCAGTGAAAAAAAGACAATGTTATCACGCCGAGCTCTGTTTCTAGCTCTAAGATCCTGTGTGTGAACATCTATCTATAGATGTAATTATCTACATGTGTGTTGTTTCTAAGATACGCGTTTTTTTAAGAGGATTCTTCCTCCTTTTTTTTTACAAAATAAATATGCACATTCTAAGATATATAACAATAATACTTCTCTCTCAAAATCGCTGTCAAATACTAAATAAATTGGAAGTAGGAAGATGACGAGAATAAAGAAGGACTGGGTCAAAAGGGACCCTGGTTAACCGAGTCGATAAATATAAACAAGCCGATGTTTAAAATAAATGAATGCGCCTACGGTAAAAATACGGTGTCAGTATTTATGCGATTATTTTCTTTAATAACATCTATATAAATAAATATGCAGTGTAAAATAAACTTTGTATAAATTACAAACGGTAAGTATCGAACAACGGTTACAAAAACACACGTGCGAAAGACGCTATGAACAGCGAGAGAAGACTATCATTAAACTATATTTAATTAACTACAAAGTATATTACAAAGTATATTATAAACAAATTCGATAAATTGTTTCAACATCCGGCTCGTGTCATATGTTATCGCTCATGTTGTTTAAGTAACGTCATCAGTCACCAAGTCGTGAATGCAGCGGCGGCAAAAAAAAAAAAAAACAAAAAAACTAAATGCATCGACTCAAAATTTATATAATCGAGATTTGAGCCAAGCGCCGTTATATCTATATATAATATATTGTTAATTTATTATCATAAACAGTATGGATATATCACCGGATAGAAGGAGAGCTTAATCGGGAAAACGAGATTATACAGGAGCACCCATTGCTACGTAACTGCCGGACAAGGTTCGTCAGAATCTTCGTTATAGATCACTATTACCACTCTGCCGTCCTTCATATCATACGCTCATCGAAAACGGAGCTTGATACCATATGCGAAGATAATAATCTTCGGTAATACTTTTTTTTTTGTATCAAACGACAACAGTAATACTTTGTATTCAACATCGTTAACGTCAAAATACTTAGCTACCATTAGACCGATCTCGCGAGCGCTTCGGTCCTCAGGATGGTATGGTGTTAAGTTCAAGCACGCTTTGAGTGTTGGGCGACACTTGGTCGTCGCTCTTGTGCATCACGACGTCTCGAAAATCCTTCAGCTTCTGTGGCTGCAGAGTCGTATTGGGATTTCTGGGAAGAGTGGCGATCGGATTGGTGTTGTGAGTCATGTAGGGCTTCTCGTAACGATTAATGCCGTTTTCCGATTCCGAATTGTGTCGTCGTTTCACTGGAGATTCCGCGGTCGATTGTTTCGACGACGAGTCCTTGTCTTCGAAACACGGCACAGTCTGCATCGACACTGTATTTCGGCAATCGTTGAAGAGGGATCGGGGATTGAGAGTGACCTCGCGGGCGGAACCAAAATGTTTGAAACCGGCGATGGGCGAGTTGTTCATGAAGCTGTTGTCGGCGGTAAGGCACGATTCGGTGATCCGTTTCTCGATCTTGATCTCGGTGACGTTCTGCCGTAACGGAAGATCCGGCACAGCTTCCGGCAGTGGTTCCTGAGAGATCGGTGGCCACTTGAGATCGCGTGCCATGTCGCGGTCGATCGCCAGAAATTTCCGTCGCGACTTGTCAACGTCGTGCCAGCGATAGCGCAACTTGCCAAACACGAGGTACTCCACAAACAGATGTTCGACCAGCAACGCGATTATGAAGTTCAATATACCGTAACCGACGAGTATGAAACGGAAGCCCACATTGTCGGGCAGCACGAGCTCGAACCATTTGGCCAGCCACGCGAACGGGCACACTGCCAGATAAATAGAGAACAGACTGAGAAACACAAAGGCGGTGAGTAAGCCGTAATTAGTGAAGAGCGACATCCTGTACGGAGGACCTTTCGAGAAAGCAACCGCCAATATGATGTATTGCATGGCGCTGACGATAAAGATTGTGTAATTTTCCAAACAGGCCACGTCGTCCTTGTCCTCAGTCGCGCTCGGATTGAACGGCACGTACCAGGGCATGTGTTGCAAATGCCAGAAGCTCACAGACTGGAAGATTGCTACGATAACGAGCTGCGTGATCAAACTGAGAATCGGCGACATGCTGATGAGACTATTGAGCGGTGCCATCTTCACCAACGGGCCGTCGTAAGCCTTGGTGCGGCCGAAGAAGAAGGCGAATATAGAGATGATGAAGAGATCGATGTACAAAAACTGAATGTCCGTCAAATTGGATTCGATGCTGTAAAGCAGCATCACCGAGATGAATTGTATGAGGGAATAAGCGGCCATGTATTTGAAGATGCCGAACGAGGTCACTAGCGCGGCGCGACCTTCTCGTATCACGGTAAGTACGCAAGAAATGTTGGTCTCGCGGCTGGTGAACGGTGAGGCAACAGAAGATTCTGTGTCTGACAAAGAGATTCCAGTATGCGCTGCTTTCAACGCGCCGCAATCGTTAGCTCCGTCACCTACCATCGCTGTAAGAAACAAATTAAGTTTTTTTATCAGATTATCTTTAAGAGTAGAACTTTTTTTTATTTTATATACGTGGATAAAATTAAAGATTTTTTTTTAAAAATAACTTGTACGTAACGCGATTGTTAACTATCCGAAACGACGCATAGATAACAATATCACATTTGTTCTTGACAAGTTTCATCTTTCAGAAGAACAAATGTCAAACGCTGGCTCATTATCGCACGTGTAGTGTTTGCGAGACAGCTTGTCAAAGAGAAAGCTTTTTCAGCTGATTTTTGTAAACATGAAAGCTCGCGCTTCAACTGTGAAAATTTATAAGTCTTCGAATTACTGTTTCATCCGAATTACTGTTTTATTCGTTAGATATCGTGCAATTTTCATTTATTTCCGAAAAAACTGCTTTGGTAAAAAGAAATTTTCGAGCAACAATGAAGTCATCGATGTCGTGAATGGCTATACTTTGGCGAGCCGTCACACTACGTGCGATAATAATCCAGCGTTTGTAATTTTTTCTTTTCTGAGAAAGATAAAACTTCGTTATCAACAATAATGTGATATTATTGTCACTGTCTATGCGTCATTTCGAAAGAGACTCGGAGAGAGACTGTGAGTATAAGTATTATTTTGGGGAGTTTTGGTTTTTTCGTAGTCTTTATTCTTAATCTGAGAGTTTGTTTCGTTTTTTTGTTTGTTACTATAAGTAACAGTAACAAACTGAAAGTAATATTTTACTATTACTCACTGTTACTTATGTATTAAGTAATACATTTTATCTGTTACTTATGTTATAATCTTTAATTATATTATGTTTGATTTCTGTTTGACGTTATGTATATCCAAGTGCATCAAAATAAAAAATAAGTTATAAAAAGTTCTTCAATATCTGTCGCCTATAATTTTTCCTATTCAACCCTTTGGATACCGACGAGCGCTATTGCGCTCCTCACTGCATATGCAAAATACCAGAGGCGCTATCGCGTTCCTCTCAAATTTGTCCTCTCAATAAACAACCATATTTTTTTGTGCTTTGCAATAAAAATAGTTCCACTTTTAGCATAGGTAAATGGGTAAGCTTCTAAACAGTGTTAGCCCAGGGCCCCCAAACTTTACGGTTTGCCTCTGGTCATTTCGGATATTTATCAATCGCTTTACGTAGTAATTTATTACATTTATCACGTAATGCTTTGTGTGATGTGCTTTAAAAAAATATTTCTGCTTACCGACGTAGTATCCCAAAGACTGCAGTTCCTGAACCAGTTGCTGCTTTTGATCAGGCGACATTCTCGCAAAGATAGCACCGCGAGTAACAACCTTGGGTATTAGTTCCGGGTAGAATTGCTTTATCAACGCCCACGTTTTTCCCGTCAATGAGAACGCGTACTTGTTCTTGGAATATTGCACGCTGCAATTGTCACAAACAGATCGTCGTGAGACATTATTTTTTTATCTCTCTATTCTAGTAAATCCGATTACACGATGCTGAAAAAAAGTACTTACTCATCTGAGAGATAATTGATATCGTTTTCGAGTTTGGTGTTGCCGAAGGAACCACTTTCGACAGTCTCCAGACTAACAACACTGTTCAAGTCTGTCATCTCGCTGAGATCGGCCTGACCGTTCGGCGATGCGGGTGACGGTTGACCGTCGCTCTTCGTAAAGTAAATTTGCGGCTTCATCTGATTGTACTGGGAGATCGCCGAAACGGCGATCACCGGCGTGCCTGGCTTTACGATGTCGCAGTCTCTGGCTACCGAGAGAGCGGTCAGCATATTATCACCAGTTACCATTACCATCTTGATGCAAGCGGTGTTCAACTCGGCGATAACCGGTGAGGTTTCCGGTTTCAGTCGATTCTCCATGATTATGAGGGCCAGGAATGTCAGATCGGTCTCGACCGCATCGCGACTTATCCTCTGCACTTTAGTATACGGAAGACGATTCAGGGATTTGTGCGCGAGAGCTATCACTCGGTAACCTTCGGACGTGTACTCTTGTAAAACGGCCGCGAAATCCGAGGGAACTGTGAAGAGAGAAATAAAGAAAAATTATTATAAAAAATTATAACATATACAATAAAATATATACAATAAAACATATAAAGAGAATAATATCAGTGTGATAATATACAATATAAATATAGTAAAAAAATACTAAAAATAAATATATAATACTAAAAAAATAAATAACGATGATTTACTCACTGGATTCTGCTTTTGAAAGACTAAGAATCATTTCCGGACTACCCTTGCAATACAGATCGTAATGATTAGCACCTAGTGTCCTGGTAATTACGCTCATTCTCTGAAGAGTTGATGTGAACGGAAACTGACGAACAATGCCTACTTCCAACGCCTGCTCGCCCAATTCTGTCGCGGAATCACCGAACGCAGCGTCGCGCAAATTGTTGAGAGATATATTATCAGTGACATCGGAAGACACGGAAGTTTGTCGGCTCAATGTATCGCAGTCATTGGGCAGTTTTTTCAGTAGCTTAGAATCTTTCGACGGTTTTACGATTGTCGGAAAGAGCATCGAAAATTTAGATGTGTCAGAAACGTCGGGTTCCTCGAGCGTCCAACCGGTTGATTCGAACATTTTCAGATCGAGCGGATCTCCTACCAACTGGTTATCGATTATAGTGATTCCGTGACACGTAACCATCCCGATAAGGATCTCTGACAGCGGCAAACTAGTAATATCCTTAACTGGCAACTGAAACTTTTTATCTGAAACTGTCACCACGCCCCACATGTCCAAACCGTCCTCGGTCAGCGTTCCAGTTTTGTCAAAACAAATGCAATCAATAGATCCCGATACGTTGATCGTTCTCGGACTGGTGCAATATATTTTCTTTTTCTCTAATCTACGTTGAGCCACTAGACGCCCTACTGTCATAGCAGCCGGCAGCGCCGGCGGCACTACAATAGTGATGAGATCTAATGCTTCCAGAGCAATGTGACTGGTCTGAACGCCTCTCATAGATTTTGTTATAGCAGTGAAAATGACACCGATGCTTGCTATGCACGCTAATAATATGACAAACTTGTACGAGTCCTGTTCGAACTTGAAATCGACGGGAGGGGGATACATTATAGATCGCACCAGGTCGCCTTTGCTGGTGTTGAAGCCTGTTCTGATGATCACCGCCAACACCTGTTATCAAACACACAATGCGCGCGTATTTACAATACAATTGTAAAAAAAGCAAAGTATCTATGTAAAACGTAATACAAAGTGCAATTGATGAAGGATTATTCGAAACAAAAAAAAAAAGCAAACACCAATTTATCGGATTGAAATTTATTTTTTAATATAGTCGTCGTCCATTTCGACTATCTATACTTCGGCTAGCGCTTCTCGAGAGCATTTATATCACTTTGATGAACGATTTCTCGAGCTCTTCAAAATAGCTATTTACAGCATCGAAGACGTCATTGCTCGAAAATTTTTTTCTAATGAGTCTTTTTTTAAATATATAAAATAAATAAAAAACGCGCGAAATTATATCTGGCGAATACGGTGGCAATTCAAAGCCTAACTTGTAAACGTTGGCCATTGCAACAGTTAAAGTATAAGCTCTTATATTTATAAAAATCACTGAGAATGTCTACCTTGGCAAACTGTCACACTACTGAGTGATAATAAGCCAACGTTTGGCATTTGTTCTCTTCTGAGAGATAAAACTTGTCAATGACAACAAGCAATGTCGGATACTTAACAACAATCGTCTCTCATATATTGAAATAATCCAAAAATTAAGACTTACCTTCTCGCTGCCATAATATCTTGTTTGAATAACTCTCGTGCCGCAAAAGAGCGTGTGCCTGGCATGTTCTTTGGTATTATATATCACATCGTTCGAGGAAGGAATCGGGGTCTTCGTAACGGGTACGGACTCCCCGGTTAGCATGGACTCGTTGAGAATACAATTGCCGGTAAGTAGCACAGCGTCGCATGGCATCAAGCATCCGTGAGATGGTATAACCAGAATGTCGCCGGGAACCAATTGTTCGGCCGGCACCGTCGCGGTTTCACCGGTCGTGCGATCTCGCATGACCGTCGCGACGTCGGAGGAATGAACGGTCGAGCGCAGGTTACGCTGGTTCTGAGAAGAGCGAGATTAAATTAGACACAGACAGATTTAATTGTGACTGATCGCAAGACAAGTATCTAGAACGGAACATGCGAGGAATAATATAGACGAATTATGACTCACTCGTCGCGTTTGGTTAACTGCCATCACAATTCCGGCGCCCGACATCAAGAAAATAACCATGGCATAGTAATAATAGTCGTCCGCGAACCAAAGACAAAAGCTGAACAATTGGAAGACGTAAAACGGATTGAGCACCTCTAGACAGAGCAACGTGAGCACGCTCTTCACTGGTATCACGATCTCGTTGTTGCCGTAGACATTACGCCTGTTGGACGCGAATCAACCAATTAGTTAATTTTTTTTTTTGCACGCGCGAATTGCTTAGAATTGATATATTGCGTGACGCAGGATTCTTTCGATTGAGAAAAAACAAACAGTGACGCTCACCTCATGTACTGCTCCTGAGAACTTAGACCTTGCGCTTGATGCAACGTGGACGTCAGAATGTCGGTATCGAGACCACGAAGTTTCAAGAATTCCGATCTCTCCGGATCCCAGACGTAAGTCAGTTTCTTGCAGTTGAAAAAAGTTATGGACGACACATCTAAAATTATATCGTTAATCACGTTCTATATTTGAAAATGTGCGCGTGAACAATTTACTACAATGATTCACTCACTTTTGAACTGACCGCCGCAAAGATGCACAGATAGCATCGGATTGGTTTCTTTCTCCTCTTTTGTAGTTACCACAGTGCCGTCCCACGGTTCGTCGATCAAAGATTCTTCGTTAAATGACTTATTACTGTTGAATAAAAACAAACAATCAACAATCAGAGATAATCGATATATCACGTTAATGTCGACTTTGTATCTTCAATTATTCAAAGAAAGAAGTATGTACTAACACAACTTCCTGAGCGGTTAAAACTTTTAGTTTCTTCACGTAACAACTCGTGTGCTTTCCCTGAAATTTTTCGATCAGCAAAACGGTTTCCGCCTTGTCCAGAGAACACTTGAAATGCGTGCAACGAAGCATGAGGTACGGTACCCAGTGAAAGATCAATCTCAAAGTACCTAAACTGAGGACAATAAAAATCCAGGTGATAACGACTTGCATGCGACTTCTGCTGTACCTGTAAAAAAAGAAAAAAGCAAAAAATAACAATGAGCGTAATAACGAGAAAAATATTTCAACAGATTGCGTAAAAGAAGATTTCGTTTACGATTACAAATGGCAATTGTAATGTGAGCAGCCTACCCGTAAATTTCCATCTGATCTTCTTCGCCGGGATTGATATAGTCCACGCCATTTTTCAGATGCAAAAGACCGTTAGCCTTAGTACCTGAAACGATACCGTCGAAAGTGTTATAACAAATAGCCATTCGCAATCACCGATCGCGCACGAACGTTCGTTCTGCAATCGCGGATTTCAATAGACTGACACTTTCTCCGCATTTCGTACACAGTTTATTATCAAAGAAGGTTTTATGTATATGTGCATTTGAAATGTAATGACGTCGCGTCTATTGGTTTTTAATAGTTACGGTCGCGTCGAATTATTGGATCCTCTCAAAAGATAGAAAGTATGCAGTTATCGCCAAAGATAATCGCACGATAAAATAAATAGCGTGTTCGTTTTTCTCTAATGGCGACGATTGTTTTTTAATCAACAACCGCAGAATAACTTCGTTAATGAGAAAAATAACACTAAGAAACAAACAAAAAATTGATCTATTGCAGAAAAATAAAACAAGAATTTGTTTATCTTTCAATAATTATCTCTTGAACTTTCTCGGTTGACAGCCGAAAAAGTGAAATAAAAGCAAGCGAGATAAAACTCGAGAAGATCTGAGCGCTGAAGTAAAAGAAGCTAGCCGCTCGAAATCATCAGAAAAAGTCAAATCCGAATTTTTTGTGCGATGCAAACGTGGCGGATAAATAAATAAAGGATAGTTGAATTGTTCTTCAAGATCCTTTTGTAAATAACCGCGAGCGTTGTCTTCGTCATCTCTTACCTTCCAGCAATTCCGTCTTTTGCTCACGCTGGTGCTCATTCGCGGTGGTCGTGTTCCGGCTGCCAAAGACGCTGTAAGCGTTTCTGGCAAAGCTCAGATTTAGTTTGCTCGGCGTAGGTGGCATTCTCGAAGCTCTCTCGAAAGAACGCAAATTCAACGCGGATGTGTGACAGAAGAAATCAAAGTACAACTGATGAAAACGACTCTCGAACTAATGATGTTCTCCTCTCTGAGTTTATTGTTTATTCCTTGCGTTTGTTACTTTATATTTTCTCTCTCTCTCTCTCTCTCTCTCTCTCTTTCTCTCTCTTTCTTTATCGTCCTTGACCGGAGGAAAAACAATCGTCGTAACGATTACGAAACTTTCTGTTAAGATTTTTCCGTCAACTCGTGTTTATATATCTGTTGATATTCTCACTATTACATCATATAGCACTAGCCTTAATATCTAATAAATTATTGTCCGCGTGACCGCTTCTCGAGGCCGCCTTCCGGATATGCGACAAAGTTCCGTCACTCGGCGTGAATCTAAGTTCAGCTGGGATGTAAGAGAAGAGGAAAGGAAAGAAATGCCGAAGACGATCGGTATGTGTGGTGCGAGGTACGACGAGGCGCGGTGCCGTTTGAAAACAGTTTTGTGCTTCTTCGGGATGTTAATTCCGACTGCTACCGACACCGATTGCCCGCCATTTCGGGATCCCTCTTCAAGGTCCTCGCAGCGGGTCTTGGCGGCGCGTACTCCGGCATCTGGCCGGCATCGAACTGGCACAGACGGTACGACAACAACGACGATGACGAGGACGATGATGATGATGATGATGTAAACGTAGCGGTCCTACGAGCCGTCTCGCAGCTGCTGTACCACAATGGACCGACTACGATCGTCAAAAGTGCGGGAGATGAACGTGAATGCTGACGAGTAGCGAGTAGCGACGGTAGCTGGTGCTATCGCTTCGGACCTGCTCTCGGCTTCCTGAATTCGTCGTGTCAGTCGCCGGGATCGGTGAGTTTTCGCCAGCCGATTCGTGGCGTGATCACAGCTCGTTCACTCTCGCTCATTCCGCGTTTCGAGCGCACCAGGTCCGAAGCGCCCCTGTCTGCGGAGCCGCCTCGTAGCGGCCGCGGTTGCGGCTGCGGTGCTAACGCGTGATCGCGATAACGGCTCGCCTTCGTCCCGCCTTTAGCCCTTGATGACGACGATCCGGGCACTCTGCGACCGCACGCGGCCGCTGCACCAGCTTTTACCGCCTCTCTTGTATGCTCGTACCTCCCTTGTGCTGCTCCTGGGCGCGATCGCAAATACATTACGGGTTATAGGAGTATCCGGGGTTGCCGTCGGGACGTCTCGATCGGCAGAAGAGAGAGAGTTGTTGATTGCTCACGAGTTTTTACACAGGCGCACACGCTAAAGACTCTTCTCGTTCTTCTTGTAGCCAACACAACAATTGTCTTTCGAAGAGAAAAAAAGGCAGTAAGTAATTAATTAAAGCTAAACACGCTCGGTGTCAATTGACGTGAGCGAGTTACTCCGAAACGTAGTTCTCTTCCCGATCAAACCAATCGATACGAGGAAAAAGTTGCGCCACGTTACGGAAGATAGTGTGTTTTAAGATTCAACGAATCAACACGGAATCTATTAATAGCCGTACGGTTACGTCAACAACGATTTGTCTCGCGTTTTTTCAGAAACGAGAGACTCGATAAGGACACAAAGAAAAAAATTTTTTTCCGAAGCACCGGACAGATTTTTTCGCACTTTCAAACACGAATCGTCCCCGCGAGTAAACGATGACTCTCCTTATATTTTTCGCGCGATTCTTTCAGATGATTCGTTTAAACTCTTCACTCTCCTCGGGACTTCTAAGTACAGAGAACACAGTGCGATAGTTTGTGTCTAGCATCTTACTCATAGTGCCGATAATATACGTCGCCGCTGGTGCGCAGTGATACGTCTCAATGCCGGTCACCCGCAAATTAGGAAACGGAAAAGAAAAAGCCACTCTCCTGCGAGAAGTCACTTTGCGAGCGGGGGTTTCTTCGGCACGGCACTCATTCGCGTGGTGATTATACACCACTCTTACAGTAAAAGATCCTTTAGCCCCAAACGGTCGTTCTGCATCTGATAAACCTCGCGACGGGTTTCCCCACGATCTGCAGCTGTTGCGAAGACAATTCGCAAAAACGTGGTTGCGCTAAGATGGCGGCGCAGCGCCGTGCTGCTTTCGGAGTTCAGCTCCGAAATCGCTGATTTCGGCCGGAGCTGATCACTGCGGCAGCGATCACTCGTAATTGCTGATGAGTCGCTCGTCGACTGACCGAGCGACCGGACTTTAACTGGGAGATGATTCTCACACTGTTAAATGCACGCAACGAAACACGCGAGATTAAAGAGCGCGATGTGTAGCCGGGACTCACTTGCTACGGATGACGACCAACCTCTGAGAGCGAACGAATCGAATAAATTGCTTGCTTGGCACGGCGACCGACCGACGAGGAAGACTTGCGCCCTGAGCTGTGGCAAGCTCAACTGCAGGAACGTGCCTAGAAGAGGCGTTCTGCTGGTATAGAAATCGAACGAGAGAGGGTTCAATGTACTAGCTGCCGCAGCTGAGCATTGACTGACTGTCCGACTGATTGTCTGTTTGTTATTTTGCGCATGACAAAAACACGGTCAATCTCGATTTACAGAGCAGACACCGGTTAGATAAGTTTTATCTCTCTTGCGTGTTCACTTCCTCTAGAAAATTGACCGCTCCGGTTAGCTTACTGATGGTTAAATACCGTCGTCGTGTATAAAACATATCGTGTCATTTGTAGCGGCCGAGCGTTTTCGATTACGTAAAACTGTGAGAGATTATCGACTTCAGAGTTTAATAAAAATCTATTGCAAAATATGTGACATTTTATGAGAGGGAGAGAGAGATAGAGAGAAAGAGAGTTTATTACTCAATCTTTATCGCTCGGGACATGTATTGTTGATCTTTCATGACATATCATTCCTCGACTTTACGAAACATCTATATCTATTGTTGTACTTACATTGGGATTATCTACTGTGACGTAACACTTATTGCTTCGAACACTTATTGCTTCGAATTAAATTGGTCGCAATTTAATGCAATGTTTTTTTTATTGATATTGAGATTAGATCTCTGAAATGGCAACGAAGAAAAATTCTTTATTCATAACAGTTAATACAAATTAAACGGCTAATAATTCATGCCACATGAGAGATTGACTGTGCAGTATAGGAGCGAACGTAAATTCTTGTCGTCCTAATTTCTTTATGTGACTTTCGTCTTTGAATATCCGCACCTGAAGTTCCCCTACCATGAGCTGCTCAACTTAATACGATGACGAGTGTCGACGTCGTCGATGCCGACCATGACTCACTTCTCCGCAAGTCCCAGTACGTACGACCGAGTTTCTTCGTCCCGTTGCCGCCAATTACGATCTCGACTCAGGCGGCCACTTTCCTTTCTATCAATTCAACTTCCGGGTGCGAGTATGTCTCTTTACACGACCATACATCGTATTCCGAGCTCTAATCGTATTCACTGTCTGCCTTGATTCGACCTCGTCCCCTCGTTGTTACTTCACTCTCCTCTTTTAGTCTTTCTCCCTTGTTCCCTCGCGTCTCCCGAAGTTCCATCGTCGAAATATCGAACGACGAGAGACTCTCGTGTGGCGTATACCTCATTCTAGCTAACTTATTGCTGGTTTGACACATGTACATGATTTTCAATACGTGAGTACCTTCATTCCTCGCCACGTGCTACAAACGTTCGAAGCGTAACACTCGCTCAACGACGTAGACGTTTTTTAATAAGAAACAGTTTTGAATAGAAGGTTTTTTACTTTTCTTCGCGTTTTTCTATTATTTCCACATACATTTTTATTGCTTTGTATTTTTATTCTGTTTTAATATTTAGGTGTTAATTGACATTAATACGACGATTAATAATTGTAAAAATATTTCGTATTACTGATTGCGAGTTTTTTGAAGCAGATAAAAATAGTTGTTTGCGCATTTATGCAGAAACTTACACAAGTCGGCGTGATAAAATCATTGTCTTATTTCATCTGCATGAAAAATCGTCCTTGCTTACAGTCTTGATCGCGGTATAAGTCTTGATGAATTTTGGATTAGTTGACGACTAAATATGAGAGAGCAAGAAGGAGAAAAAAAGAAAGAAAGAGAGAGACAGAAGAAGTAGGAAGAGAGGGAAAGACGAAGGGGAAAGATCTTTATCACGATGCAGTTTGCTGATCAAATAAGCGCGAGAGGAAAGATATCTTTGCTCTTGCAATATAAGCGCACCTCTGAAAAAAAGATAACAATCGGCGTTGTCGCTTTAAATAAAGTATTAAGTAGAATTAAAAGGTTACCTACAAAATGTCGAGCGGCATTTAATAGCAATTGAGCAACAGTTCTTTTGAGACCGTCTAAGCGGTCACGAGCACACAGAGTACAGAGGTCGAGGACAATGTCTCCTCTTTCTTTCTCTTTCTCTAAATTTATCATTCGATTCTCGACATTTAATAGAAATCACATGAACATAAAAGTTTTGTCACGATGTAGACATAAAATTTCTTAATAACGCGATATATTGTGTTGAATCCATACAAGTAATTTATTTAAGCACGTTAACTGTCATGACGTTATTGAAAAAATTTATTATGTTGTTTAAATTATTATTTTTTTTATTATTTTGTATAATTTAGCTACATCAACAGAATATACGTTCAACAAATATATCTTATTTTTACTAATTTTAGAAATCGCTGGTTTGGATAACAGTGATTTTGGCATTTAGAATTGTTACTAGTTATACATTATTGTGTAATATAAGACAAAGTTGAAGAAAATGTTTGAGATGAAGGTTTTACAAGATTCTCAGAAGCGTGAGAAACGTGTGACACATGTCATATTAATTTGTGTGAACGTCTGAATTAATTTTAAATTACGTGGCAAATTTATATAGTGTTAATATGTTTTTAATATAGTTCTTTTTTCTTCATCACGCGTCAGAGAAATGTGAAATGTCAAATAAACTTGACGGTACTGGATATAGAAGGTTTCGTACGCGTGCACGCACACGAATCTTGCACAACCAATTATAATCAAGATTCTTGTCAAAATTCTTGAGAGTTCACTTCTTCAAGAAAGTCTCGAGAATAAAACAAGAACTTTGTACAAATAAATTTATGCAAATGTTTCGCATCAATTTTTATTAACGACACTTTAACAAAACTTTAATGGTCTGTGGATTTGAAGAGCATTATGTCCCTTAGAAAATTTCCAAATTTTGTGGTTGTATCTCTTATATAACTTATATAAAGTTGCGATCATAAGTTTATATATAGACGCTCCGGCAGCGTAAAGGTTAAATATTCCGCTAATCTGTTTACTTTAAATCTTTCATGACATGGTCTTTTAAAAAGAACACACAATCGAAATTTAATATATAATTTATACATATATTACTTTTTCAAACGTGACTGAACGCACAAACTAGACTACTATTTCATACATGACTACTTTTTTAAACGTGACTGAAACCACATCGCACAAATGTGTTTATTCTTATGCTAATTATACGGGTAGAAAAAAACACTAAAGCATTTCAATTATAACTGAAAATTGTTTTTATAATAGTCACATTATTATGCTTGTTATACGTGATACGATAACCGTACAGGTGGTTGCCGCACGGTATCGTGCAGTTTTGTCACTAATAATTGAATGCATGTTTCTTTAACTTCAATGTTACAAGCAAACTTAAAAATGTTTAAACAAAAGTGAGTTTTTAACGTATACAACTCAGTCTAGTTTCTAGATCTAAGACATTTATTTCACATATGAATTTAATTTTATTATATAATAAACTTAAAGTCTTTTATCTCACCGATAAGAGAGATTTTTCACTGGCTGTGATGATATATTTGAAGAAAACGAACGTTTAATAAGGCAAATAAATTAATATCTAATTTAACGAGAAGTATTAACTTATTCTATCATTAGTCTTTCACTCGAAGATACGTTTGCTTACAGTGCGCTGCTGTATCCATCGTACACGGCACTTGACACCGAAGTTTAACTGCAACATGGGTTTTGTGATCTCTCATTTTTTCTTGCTAGATGTGCCTCTCGTTCAGGACTGACTTGAAAAAAACACTGTTTCTATATTCACAACCTATGGCTCTGTGTACAACACTCCGTAAATGATTGGTGAAAAAGATAAATAGTTCGTAGAAAGAAGTCCACAAGGATTCAGAATAATAGAAATATTATTTCTTTAGAATTAAAATATACTCAGGTCAAGATTTTGTTTTTTCTGTGCAGACGTTTTTAAAATATAAAAGTTCTTTGTTTTTTAAGAGAAAGTTTCGGAACGTGATGTTTGTTTTACTCTTAAAATTACTAGATGTAGTTTAGAAAAAAAATTCGAAAAATCACAGGATTCACATTGCGATGAATTTTGAACTTAGCAGACGCGTTCGCCGTCGAGCGTCGGCCACATGATCGACATTTTTTTTTACGGACGCGTAATGTTCGATCGCGATCCCGCGATCGCACGATCGGGAAAGCGACGACGATGCGCGCCGACGCTCCGAACGACACTGCGCGTACGCAACAGACTTGTTGCCGATCACTCTTCCATCATGAAACGATATACGTGCTTACCGCCACCATCGGTCGAAAGTTCTTCTTATCATTGCTCGCCAGACGATCTAGATATGTGCGCTGATAGCGCTGATGAAAAGCAAGTGAAAAAACAAATCGGATCGTTTGAAGATCGCCAGAAATCTCAAAAATCGGATATCGGATTGTAAAACAATTAGTTTATTAAAAAATGGCAATTTGTTATAAAATGTAAAAAACAGACAATACCAGCGGTATTAATTTTTATAGACATCAGAACCAGGAATTTATATCTTCAGATAAGATTATGATTAGTTTTGAGAACAAAGATATGTAAATAAAACGCGAGAAGATGGTTTCTCGGAAAATTTATAAAACTAAAACAAGATAATCACATAAAAGACAGATTTTGTGAAGAAAAGATATGAAAAATCTGAAATTTGAGAGAAGTAAATGGGAAAAAAAAACAAATAGAACCATTGATGGTCTTTATTCTCTAAGAGAATAATACAAATGTATATGTTTAGCAGTCGGCATTGAGACTATTATTCAGACGGTATAATTATTCATACATTTTCGTCAGTCAAGATACAAATTTCGCTGAAGCGTCGCTCCTGCTCAAAACCGAGTGAACGATATGTTCCGTAGAGTTCGATATGTTCTGTAGAGTTTTTAAATAATTAAGTAACACATAGTATAACAAAAATTAAATATATATATTAGAAATACATTTTCTCCAATCTTCTCATTTTCTGGCACACGTGCTCTTGCTTTCTCTTTCTCATCTTCAATAGCGAGTTTAACAATAAAATTAATATTGCATTTTTTTTTTAATATTACATTTAATATTCCTTTTTGCTCCGCATGCAATTCTTTTCTAAGAAGAAAGGAAAGGAAGAAGACTTTTTTGCGACGAGCTATTTTTTATTTTATTTTATATCTTTATTTTATATCAAAATAAAAAACAAAATTTTTCTATTAAACACGATTTTTATAATTTTTGCAATAAATCAACCAATAATATCTCACAGATTTTTGCAATTGTCTAAGTTCGTAATTAGATAAGAGACTAGGTATCCGAATTCTCTCGCTTATTAAAGTATGTATACGAACAGAATCTCCGCAAAATTTAACTGATCCCTGCAAATTTTGCAAGTGGAAACAGTATTTTGTACGAAATTATGTCTCCTAGAAGTCCTTCTTCTTTTCCTTATCAACCACAATGTTGTCATGGTAACTAATTTCTTGGCCGGCGACAGCTGGATGCAAATAATGCGGTTCCACATCGATCTTCTCCTTCACGTCCGAGTCGAGCACCAGAGAGTGATGGGGTCCGCGATGAAGATGCGGCTGTTGTTGATGCTGGTGTTGATGCTCGTGCTCGTGCTGATGCTGATGGTGATGCTCGTGCTGTACTTCCTCGTTTTCTTGACTGTACTTCTTGAGCAATTCGTTCAGCTTTTCCAAATCATTTTCTCCCTTAGAAAATAATTCCTTCATTCCGGATTCGTCCAGTTTCTGCGACTCTTTCAGTTTCTTGAAAAGTTGATGGAAGCGTTCGTTGGCCTGCGCTCCGTCTCTCGTTGTGTTCTTCGAAGCGTTCAAGTTAGGATCTAGCAGCAAGTCGGGGGTCTCGTGTACCGCATTCACATTCTTGTCCAAGTTTTCCTCAGTCAAAGATTGCAATAGAGTATTGTAGTCCGGTTTGATTTTCGACGTCTCCATGCAAGAGCTGCAGGAACAATTTGTAATGATTTGCACCTTCTTTTGCATGGACACTGGTTTGTTCTGTTCGTCTTTGCAATCCAGAGTAACCTGAAAATAGTGTATACCTAATACTTTCTGATAAAAAAATTATAAAAACATTTATTATTAAAACAATCAACAACATTTTTCGACGATTTTTATATTTCGCTTTTTATATTTCGATTTTTATATTTTGCTAATTAAAATTCTGAAAATTTGTTTATTATAGATAATAGTCCGATATAACTTTCTTATCAATCTTATAGCTTGTAAAGCAATAAACAGCAAATCTATTATAAACAAAATATGTGATATGGCGCTAATGTATTATCGTGTTAAAAAACATTCCGTTCGTAAAAGTTATTAAGTGATAACAAAGGAAACGATATCTGGTATTAAGTATGTTTAATCAAAACGTGATAACAGCTATAAAAGTATTTTATTACAAACTTGTAGAAAATAATGTGCAACAATTTGCAATAAAAAAATACTTCGAGCATGCTGCAAAAAAAGAATGTGGGAAAAGAGAAATTAACATAGTGTATTATACGTGAACAATAAAAAGAATAAAAAATAAGAGTTAAAAAACAAGTTTCTTGAAAACTTTATAATTGAAAGAAAAAAAAAGAATGTAAAGAAATTCTGTCATAAGATTGAAAATATCGGGAAGCATGTTTCTTTTTTTTAAAGTACACATTTGTATTATTTATGAAATAATATCAAAAGTATATTTATAAAAATTATTTCTCGTAAACGTATATATTCATAAAAACCATTACTATTCTTTCTATCACTTACAGTATGCCATACGCTGTCTAAAGGTTGACAGGAGTCGCAGTAGGGTCTGATGAGATCACCGGGTGCAGAAGGTTCGCTGTGGGGTACCATGTACGAGAAACAAGCGCCAACGCACACATTGTTGTCCAATTCCTGTGAGGAACACTGAGGCCATGTCACTACTTGCTTTATTGGCGTTGTCTTGCACCAACTGTGTTTATCTGGGTACAAGACAATATTGTGAACCTGGAAAAAAAATTTTTTATTTCGTAAGGGATCAATTTTATGTAGCGTATATAAAATACACGGAATTTTAAAAATATAAAAAATATGTTACAAATTTATTTCATTGCAAAACTTTTAATAAAAATATACTTTTGATAATAAATTTCTGCAAATTAATTAATAAAACATAAACCTTGTGTTCGCGATGAGCATCGAGCAGATCAGAACCCATCATTAACAACAGCATCGTCGTGGACAGCCGCCATATCGTCCCCATGATCCCTGAAAGCACCAAGGAAACAGGAGATATCCGAATCATTCTAATTTAGATGCGAACATGGCGAGTAAATCAAAATTAATGGTAAACACGAGATCGTTAAGAAGCGAAACTTGATCACGTCAAGCGTTCTGCGAAAGTGTTTTTAGTGTCGAAGAATTATCGCAGTGGAAATAAAGAAACTAAAAAAAAAGTGGAAAGTAATTTTAAATGCAAATCTTTATCGTTTCTACGATTAGTAGGAGCCACTGCAATTTTCAACGAACGTGTCTCGGGAGTCGTGACCATTTTTCCGAAAAAATGACGATCCTCTGCGACATCGTCGTACAACAAATTGAGATGACACACTAACTCGGCTTTCGAGTTCAACGACCGGCCCGAATTGCGGGGATTTACGAGTTCAAAAAATGTTCTATTTTTATTTTTGTTTTCAAGGTTTTTGTATTTTGGTTTTGTTTTTAATAAATATTTACGCATCGAGATATATGACACAATGTATCTCGAAATATTCGAACATTGATACTTCGAAATGCTCATAAAGTGAGTATACGAGGATAGTTTGAATAAATTACTTTTGCTACCGAGAAGTTAATTAGATGGTTCACGCGCGACCTCCAAGTATCCGTAAAAAGACGCGTCGAAAGTTACAGCCCGCCCGTTTCGGCGCCAAACGAAGGAACGGGTTCTCGTTAGGTAATGGCGCGACGCGGTTCATTCATAAATCGTTAAGGCCCGATCCCCCCCCTCCCCCCCGATCTTCAATGTTGGCATGCTCGAGTTTTAACTTTCAGGAGATATCAAGATAAGGTTAAAGTTCTTCGTGTTGGAGAACTCGGAGCTTGTCCCGTAGACAGAGAATTCGTCGTGAATGTTACCCGCCATAAATAGCGGGGGATTTGAGACGCCGGCCCTGGGAACGCGATGCACTTCTCTTCCGGCGATGTAAATATTTTTCAAACCGGGGGATGTGTGGCGCCCGAGAGATAAAAGATAGGAGGACGCGTTCCCCATTTAAATGCAACAAGTTAAAAACGACGAAGATTAGTATTCCGCAAATAAAACGGATTTTTTTCCGGACGTAAAAAAGAAGAGGAAAGAGCTTACCGCAGATCTCATTATAACTTATAATCTCCTATATTCTGTACTAACAAAAATTTAAATACTTTTCAAGAGAGCTTTTACGCGGAAAACAAATTACTATGACGACCGAAGTCACAGAAAGATCAAAATAATAGTATATATAACTTGGAAATAATTAAAATACGCAAATTAAATACGCTAAGTTTTAAAAATACATGTATGTGTTGAAACACATTTGGAAATTGATATTTAAAAATACTACGCGTGCTTTTATTTTTAAGCGTCTGAAAGTTTCGAGTTTCAAGACAGGTATGCCTGTTATGAGCGTGTCGATGTATCAAGCGTTAAATCTTCCGCGAACCAACCGCAGCGACATCGATACGAATGTCGAACCAGGCGGACGCGGAGTCCAATTACGTGGTTCTCCATTGCTTTTTCGGATGCTCCAGAAAAAAAAAAAAAAGAAAAAAACAAACTCAATCCCCGCGAGAGACGTTGCATAGATACTACCCGTGCGCTGTCCTTCGAGGGATTCACGTTCTCCCTGTCGGATCCGGGACTCGCGAGGTGAATTCCTGACAACGGCAAGAATCTTGTTCCAGGCTGGACAATTGGTCGTCGGTATTTCCAGAGAGAAGATCGATTTTTCGTCTTCACCGACCGTTCCACAATGCATTTCGATCCCGATCCACACCCCTTCGTCTCCCGCCGTTGTTCCACTTTCTCCTCGTCTTTTTCCATCTCCTTTTCTTTCTATTCCACCGACTTCCATCTTATTCCTTCTGCTCTGAGAACGCGCTCGCCTCGCAGTACAAAATCTTTTTCTTCACTCCGCGCAACGCAACCCTTCGTCCTTTATTTTCACACACAGAATCTCTCCTAGATCTATTGTTTTTTTTTTTTTTATTTAGAGTTCCAAGAACTATATTGCAATCAGGATCTCTTTTCGTGAATTTGGGAGAACTCGTGATTTGTTGAATATATCGAAAATGATTGAAAAAGAAAACGTGCAATGTCTAATGCAACAAAGCAACTTTTTCGATGTTTGATTGGAAATAGAAGTTTTATCGTTGAAGCGATTGTTGCTAAACGAATAGAAAGATAAGTGATTGATAACATCGATCGGAATTTTTATTTCGCTTCGCTTAAAGATAAATCTCACTTTTGCTCGGATCCTTGTTTACAGGGCGCAACTTGAGATTCTGAAGAAACGTATCATGTTTCAAAAATTAGGCCTCTCGAGTAATTCTTGTTGAATCACCCTGTATGCTCCGAAACCGCGGAGGTGTGGGGCAACACGATGCGGCTTCCCGTCTCATTTCTACGAGCGGAGATTTGAATGACCAAATAGGATACAGCAGGGACGAACTCGAAAGTGTCATTACTTATATAAACGTTGCAATAAAAGCGCGACTAAAATATTTCAAACAGTTAAATAAAATAACATTTAACAATTACACGTTATTAAAAATTACGCACCACGCCGATTTTTGATGACATTTGCAGTCGAGATTAATGTGATAATGAAATTATTTCAATTTTAATTTTTTCTCGTTTATTTTGATATCTTCTAAACATAGATTATGTTATTTTTTTTTTTTTATTAAGAAACTGATGTATTCTGCAATTTTAATTATACAGACATACAAGTTCGGTTCATAACGATATTTTATAAGTCAAAGGCAAGAGATTATATCTTCCTGTTTTTGTTTACACCTGCACGTTCTCGCGTTACAACAATTTTGAAATACGAATGGGTGCACGTTTAAAGTTTTCTGCATGCCGCAGAGTAGCTACGGCCCTGCGACGGCCGCGCCAGAAGTCCAAAGCTCTTTGTTGCTGCGCCACCTTCTCTTCTCGCCTCTGAGTCCGTGTCGGTGGCACGGAGGACCTCCGGCCCACCTCCTTCTTCGCCTTCCATCTCGGTCCCGTGCCTTCGATTTGCTCGTGTCCTCGAGATACCGAGAGAGGATAGGAAGAGAGAGAAAGAAAGAGAGACATCGGCGGTAGGAAGCAGAAGAGCAGCAGAGGATCAAAGCGAGAGAAGAAGGATGAAGAGAGAGGGTCCTGCGCCCAGCCGCGAGATTAATTTGATTTTCAAGCAAATTTGACGCGCCCCCGAGCCTAGGCGGTACCGGCACAAAGAGCGCCGCGCCTGTCCGCCCATGTGTGTGCGCACCGTCGAAATCTCCGACGGTTTTCCATCGATCCCGTCGCCGTTAATCCCGCTTCATCTATCGCACGTCGACGGCGAAGCGTCCGACGCGACGGCGCGTCCGTTTTATAAAAGCGCGATGCGTATCACAGGCGTTTTAGCGTTGAGCGTTAAATGTTAGATCGTAGATCGAAAAAAACGTCAAGACAGCATATGGATATAGCTATACGTGTCGATGACGTCAGCAACAGCGGAAAAGCCGACGCAATTTCTTCGTTTAGTTATTGCGCTCTTACGATCGCATATAATTTACAATCAGGAAAGGAAACGCACACAAATGAGGCTAATATTGTAGTTTTTGGATTATCGATCCCATCATTCTTCCTTTGAAAAGAATTGCGCAGAAATGGGAAATAAAGAAGACGTATTTATATTGTCGAAGGTAAAACTCTCTTTGCTAACGGTATTTTTACAACGCCGGGAAAGGAGACACACAAAAGAACGGAAGAAAAGAAGAACGAAAGGAAAAACGATCACAACGAAGAGCATTCTTCAAATACTCGTAACACTTTTTGCGCAAAACGACTTTAGCTTTCTTCCGCGCAACTCGATTACCTTCATCGGTCTTTTCTCGTCAGCGATAATCACAAACATAAACTGCATGTATGCGGTCAGACATGCGGCGGGTTAAAGGTCGATGCGCGTTTTGCTCGCGACCAACGTCGCGTCGCGCTATTTGTCTCGTGATGAAGCTGTCTCTCCAGTTCGGAGAAAATATTATTCCTGTCTTCGTGGTGCCAGAGGTCCGCGCGCGCACCAAATCAGCCTGCGGTCCGTATAATACCCCGCCGGAGGGGAGGAATCCGGTCGTCCCGAAGTTCAATCTCCCGAACTTAATGATCCCGTGCACGGCCGGCCGATCCGAAGATGACGGCGAGTGATATATCCATAATTAGGTGTCTCGGGCTTTAATCTCCCATTGGTTTTAATGAAAATCTCCACCTCCCGTTTTGACATACCCTAATTTCACATTTCGTTGAGACGCCGGCGCGCCCGGCGCCTTTTTTCTCCTCTTTCTTCCTTCCGCTTTTCTTGTGAGCTTGAAAGGTGGAGGGAAGGGGGAGTAAGGAAATAAAAGAGAAGTCGAGACCGCGTGAGGGTGCGGATCGCGCGAGGATAGCCGGCGAAGAGAAAGAGAAAGCGAAATAGAGCCCGCGGGGTACGAAAGCAGCGAAGAACGAGCGCGCGAGAGAGACGGACGGCGCCGAAAAAAGGAGTTTGCCAACAGCACCGAAGGATGCCCCAAAAACACGCTGGACGTGTGGCGCCATTTCGACTCCTTTTTTTTTCTCCCTCTTCTTCGTCGTCGCCGTCCCTTCGTGCGTGCGGTTCCTCGTGCTTTTGTTTCTTCGCCCATACTAATTCTTCGCGGGCTGCACGGCGTGCCCGAAACGCGTGTGGAGAACGAACCGGAGCCCCGTGAGAAGGGGTCGAGTCACAGGCGGAAGAAAGCTTGCACGAGTTTTCGCTCCGTTCGTTCATGATGAAGTAACGCGCGTTGAAAACAACCTGATTCCTCGTGTTTGATTTTTATTTTGTCGAGAAATATTATACTTTGTACGAAATACCTGAGAGAGAAAAGGTTTTGCTCTAAATATCGACATTAAGATCTCTTCTCTTGAGTTTTCTCTGCTTGGTCGTACTTCGTGCGAAGCTCTGGTTTCACGCTGAATTATGAAAGGAAGAGAGACGAGGAAGGTGGTAACAAGGAAGTCCCCGCGCGTAGCACACGCGACTCGTGTGCGCGACGCTTTAGGGGCCCCCTCGGCGCGATGTGGCGGCCCCCGTGAGCGCGGACCACATACCTGCAAACGAACGTTCTTAAAAGGGAGGGCAGAGCCAAAGAACAGGTCGTTAAAATGTAATGACATTGTTGTTTTTAATGCTCGCCTCTTTAAAACGGGCCCTTTCGTCTTCCTCGAGCCTGTCCGCTACTTCTGGCGCTACCACGCTCCCCTTCCCATATCCCTTTCGATCCGCCCATCCGTCCGGCCAAAACCCCTTTAGCACTCTTTTCCTTTCCTCGCTCGCATGAAAGACGAGGAGAGACAAATTGCGAATTATCCGTCTTCTTTCTATCGTTGTTGCTCAAAAGTATCCAGTTACATGCTTCATCCGATTCTTCTGCGAAAGCACTTTTCAAAAGCGTTTTATGCGCAGAAAACTATCATAGAAAGAGCAATTCGCAACATCGATTTTCAATAAAGCTTTTATTTCGAAACAAAAAATTCTGAACGTAATAAATAATGACGTGATAAAGAAGTTCCATAAGATTCGAATTATGTTCGTTAAACTCTACAAAAAAATAATCTTTTTCATTAAAGTAGCGAACAAAAATTTGTAGATCATTACAATCATTATATGTAAATATACGACAATTATTTGTCACAATTTCGATATAAAATAATTTTATTTAAATGAGAAAAGGAAAATAAAACTAAATAACGATTTCACGAACGAAAGATTTAACTACAGGTTTTTGGTTTTGTTCGACGCCAAGACTAGAATGCAAATACATAAAAGATATTTATATATGGAATTGCATTTCCGTGCATTTTATTTCCAGAGATATTAAAATGGTCGATAATCCCGACAGTCGGAATCTCGAAACGTCAATATTCTCACCTTGTCGGACACCTATAAGATCGGCCAATTAAGGTGGACGGTAGCTGTGAGCCGCGCGGACCAATCGCGGACAGTTTCCGTTAGAAAGGGACCGATTACGGGTCCGCTACCGCGCGCAACAGTTTAGCTTGGAACTTAACTGTTGCGTCTAAGAAGAGCTATCATTAAGTCCGGAATAGGGGTCTCGGGGCATTTAGGATTAGTGGCCGAAACGTTTTGGATAGGGCGCTTCTGTATCGCTCATGTGCGTTTCTCCTCGCTCACACCTTGGCGGTTCGGTAGTGGACCGCGCGATCATCGTAACTCAATCAGCTGGTGTTGGGTTTCCTCTCGTTTCTCGAAACGAAGGTAATTGCGATAGTTTGTGCTCTCGGAGCGTTCATTGGTGAAGACAAAAACGGAGAGAAATTCCACTTTTACATAAACTTGCGAGACAATTTATTAAAGCTGCATCGTAATCGATTTTATATTTTAAAATCTTTCGTGTCTCTCTAAACCGATAACAGTAAAGCGCCTCAAATCTCCGTCGATTCATTCGAGATTCCGAAGCAATGAGAGTACGTCAATTGCCGTATGTACACGCACACACGGATGTCGTAGCGAATGTACGCGCATGCACACGTTCGGACATACACACACGTGAGCGCACATGCACACAAAGACGCGCGCGAATGCGTTTCGCATTTCGCAAGAGATAGGCGATCTCTCGCTTGAGACGCGGTTTCCGAGAGTCAGCGATTTTCGAGTTGTTCTCGGTGGCAACTGAGAGAGAGAGAGAGAGAGAGAGAGAGAGAAGCTGTTCTTACTTGAAAATGCGTGTCTCGTTATCTCGCCCGCGATCGAATCGAGCGAGTCGGGCTCGCGGGCGATCGCGTCGCGGCTTAACGTCGGGTTCGCTTCGCGCAATCCGGGAAGCCTTGGCTTTCCCGCAGAGAGACTGTCACTCACCTCGGTGTGCACGTCACCGTAGCTGTCTTAGCCGCGAACTGCGCACCAATACGCCGCCGATCTTCGTCCTCGCGAGACGAGCACGTAGAACAACAGGTATTCTAGTCACCGCTCTCGGACGGTCAGGAATCTCGCTTCTCTCGCGAGCGGATCGCAAGAAATCGCAACCTGCGGACTTTCCGACCGATGTGGCGAAGAAATGCGCGTATATCCGCACGCGAGGGAGTGTACGCGCGAGGAGAACCTCGACCTCTCGAAGTATTTCGAAGGCTTTCGATACCACGAGACTTGAGAGAGCCGAACCGAGCTGAGCTGAGCACGAAACTGTGCTGCCGATCTCTCGTGTTCTGTTCTCCTCTCCTCCTCCCTTCACCCGCCTGCCGCCTCCTCCTTCTTCTTCTTCCTCCACCGCCAGGGTTCTCCTTCAGCTCCTCCTTCTACTCGCGGTGCGCGTTCGGTTCCCGTTCCGCGCGGTGCGCGTTCCCGTTCCGTTTCTCCCTCCTCGTGGATCTCGCGCCTCGACGTCGGCGTTCCTCGCAGGTGCGACAGAGCCGAGAGAAAGGACGACGGCGATCAGGGCGAACGCACGAGAAGGAGAGGAGATCAAAACGTAGAGCAAGAGAGATCACTGAGAGACCATACCACCTCTCTGCAACGCGTCGCGCGTACTGTAAAAAACCGTATCGCCCCAGGCGTTACACTGCGAACCAGTAAAACTTGTCGTACGCCAGCGCGCTTTTCGCGTCGTGATTGTAGTAGTCGTGAGGACCTGGATAGAGACCGCGTGCGATTGTTCGTTCCGGGGCGGAGCGCGGCGTGAAGGTGACGAAGAGGAGGTTTCGAGGAATGGCGAGCCGAACATCGCGACGCACGCCTGCGACGACGTTAACGAGATCACTATAGAGGGTTGCTGCCTGGTCCGCAAGAATTTGGAGTCCGGCAGCTGAAAGCGGCGCTCGATCATGTCTCCTTCTTCCCTCATTCTTTTTAACATAGTTTCTCCTGATCTTATCTTTTGATTCCCGATATTTGTTTATATGATTCTTTTCAAATGTAATATTTTCGGTCAAGCTGCAAGTTCTCTTTTTATATTTGTTCCGATCAAACGCGAGCTTATAAAAAGAACGTAAATTATATCTCGGAAACTGAAATTTTACATCAGAATTTTTTTTATGACTAAATAAACGTCACTAGTACTGAAGATTATAAGACACGCGCAACTTTGTTTTCCTTCTCAAGAGAAATTTTGCGTTACTTTACAGTTTTTTTTTTTTTTCACGTATTTCAAGTATCGTCTAGAGCTTCTTAATTCGTTTTATCGCCGGTCCCATGACCTCCTTTACATATCGTTGAAGATCCTCGCACTTCTTCTCTGTGTTTGTATCTTCGGAGCTGCCCCAGATGATCAAGCCGTTGGCGCCGAGAGTGGCGATCGTGTTGATCGTGCTCTCTACGTCTTTCTGCACACAGACAAACTCAGGGGATCGATATACTCGTCAGCCGATGCATCTCTCGATCCACGCTGGAAAAGAGAGCGCTCTGGAGTAAGGACTCACCTGCGTGAGAAAATCGTTTCTGCTATCCTGATACTTGAACCAGTAATAGACGAGAACCTGCTGTTTGCGGGAATTCTTCTCCGCTATTCGCAACGCCTCCGACACTCTGCCCTTCACAAAGCCCACCCGATCGCTCTCCTTGATCCCCTGTCTCAAGTACACCGAAGGTAGATGTACGTCCTCGAGCGTGAAGAGCCAAGACATTCTACGGAAATTATTGCCTCTAATTATCTCCGGCTTTCAAATTGTCTCGGTCGCTCTTTTTTTTTTTTTTTTATCACGTTTCGCGCGATTAGATAACGCGTCGTCGAACGCGAAACCGCGCAGGTCTTTAACGCCCTGTTGTCCTCGACATTGACCTGTTTCAGTATAAATAGTTTCAATACGCATATTCGAGGTAATGTCACTGTCGTAAATCAACTAGCGAATTAAACAATGTAAATTTTATCGTCGGTGACGATGCGACACGCCAACGTGACCTCAATAAGCGAATATGACGATGATTACGCGATAGTGATGGATTTTGCAAAAATGATAACGCATACTTTTGCCGTAAATAAATCAATAAATTATTTGCACAATTATCAGATGTTGAATTATCGATTTCTTGGATGTAAACTCACTCATCGTTCTCCGTCATGGTCTGACGATTGCAGTGCGAGCTAAGTTGACCCGGTGTCTGATTGAAGCAATGCGGATAACCGTAGTAACCCCAAGAGGCGTTGGGCCGAAGTTTCTTCGCCATTTTCAAAGTCTCTTCCATGAATATCCTGCCGTACTTCTCGAAGCGACGCTTTGCTTCCTTCTTGATGGCCGCGTCGTTCCAAGCGGGATGCTTCTCACGTTCCAGCTTTATGGACAGAGTCTTATACGGTTCGAGAGAGGCCCAATTTTGCCGGAAGATCGGCCGCCAACTCTCGAAGTCTATCACGCCAACTCCGCTGAACGACTCGTTGGGGATTTGATTGACCAAGTGTTTCCGAAACACCTCGAGATGTTTTTTCAGGTCACCCTCCTGGGGAACACCGCCATTCCTTGTCATTACGGTTCCTGAATCATTCAAAGGTCGTATCGACGAAATAATATGAAAGTATTGTGAAAATGATAAAAAAAAACCTTTTAAAAATATATCTGAGGATTTAGGACGGAAAGAAAATAAAATGTTTCTTTTATAAACATATGTATTGAAGCAATTTAATTCGGTAAGAAAATATATTCGGTATTTACCGTTTTTGTCAGTCAGCAACGCTGGAAACATTCCGGGATCATAAAGAATTGCGATCACCTCGCCGCGGAATTCATCGTTGATATTTTGACGAATCCCGAAATCCTTGAGATCTTCGAATTTCACGCCATATTTATGACAGACGAAACTAGGCACGTTCCAGTAAGCATTGAATTGTTGCGGGTTGCCTGTCTCGGGGGTCGTTGTGCCTGAGCTGAACAGAAACACGAGGTGACTCGCAAGTGGACAATGACACACACTAGATAAGATATTTTCGGTCTACCGGATTCAGACGTCCCTTTATGTATATATTTGTAAAACTTTTAAGACTAGATTAGCATTGGTACGTTAATTCAATTACTAGCATATTAATTTAAAGAGTATCACAATCGCACATTTGCTGTAATAAATATTTATTAATATCGATCGTGTTCACCACTACGATTCACTAAAGCAATTAAATAAAGAAATTAATTAAAAACTTTGTACTTTGTGCTTTAATTTTGAACAATTTCGTAAATTTTTCGAATGTAATGTTCCTCAAACAAAATACCCGAGAAAAAAACCAGTTGTAACGGCCGCGAAAACAAAGATCAGAATATATTGAAGTGACAACATCGTGGCCTAGTCCCGAATTCGGATGACAAAATTATGGAGCAGCTCTTTAAATTTCAGCAGAGAGCTTCTTGCTAAACCGAACGACAAACTGACGATCGATCGTTCCAGGTGTCCCGCGCGATATATCGGGACGCCACTAATTAATCAATTGGTAAGGTGGTGCTAAACAATGAGGGTTCGCGCGAGAAACGGAGACCCCCTCCCACATTGACCGGATCCGTTAATGTCGTTGGTACACTAAGTGCGCGACTGAATTCCGTTTGATTTCCAAGCCAGTATTTATTCCGCATAGTATGTTTCGTGTCTTCCCCACCTACTCCATGACTCGTCCACGCCTCGCGGTGTTATCTGGGTCCGTGTATTGTTCGATAATTTTTTTTTTTTTTTTTTTTTTTTTTTTTTTTTTATTATGCGTGAGAGAGCGCCGCCGCTCTGACGGACGCTTATTGACACTGCTATTAAACGTGACACGAGATCGATACATGCAGTTGGAAGCTTCCTAGATGATGAAACGCGATGTACGTACTCGTGAGAGAAATACACTCCGCTTCGTTGCCGATCTCTCTTACTTACTTCACGAGAAAAAAAAACCTCATCGTCACTTTAAAGCGATCAGTGTTAACGAGTAGTTAACAAGCATCGTGATCAAACGGCTACTTGCAATTCAGAGGAATTTCATCCCGAGCTTTCTGTAGAAAAAAACCCTTGCCGTAAGAGCACGTTATAGAAACGTGTCATCCATTTAAACACTACATTCACGTTCTGCGAAAATAAAATAACACTTAAGCAATGAAATTTAAAGAGAGAAAATGACATATTTAAATAAATAAATTTTTTTATCAATCATATATTAAAGCAAGATATTAACAAAATAAAAATAAATATCAACACAAAACTGTCATGATCATATTGACAAGGCCAAAGCAATTTTGCACATATTGCTGAAACTATAACGGAAACATATTTTCATAAAAAAATTGATAACGAAAACGTCTCTCTTTCCGTTTCCATGATGTCAACAACATGTTTTATGCAATATGTAAAACACTATATTTTAGAATAATCGTAGAGAAATGCTGTTAAAAACATAAAGTAATTAAAAAAAAAAAACATAAAGTAATTAACATTTAAAAAAAGAGAATAATTAAATATAATTTTTATATATATAAGAAAACGATACTGGATTGCATAACACATATCCAGCATAATAAAATCATCGATGAAATAGAAAAACTTCGTACTTATATAATGTACATAATCACTCTATGCATTAGTTTTCTTATAAGGAAATTATCTCACGTTATAGATATTGCGGCAAACCCTTATTTATTGTGGATATCCCTGACTTAGTTTGCCTGACTACTATATTAGTTAAAGGACATCGAGTTTACAAGCGTGCTTACAAGTAGATGTATATTCTCGCGTTGCTATACCTCTAAGAAAAGTAAGCTTGCAAATAATCGATGAAAAAAACTGTGTTAATTGTCGATTATTTCAATATTAGTTATTAGAAGCAATATTAGTAAAGCAAAAAATCAGGACTCCTCTCCCGTCGGCATTGATCGATCGTTTGTTCACAAAAGTTTACAAACTTGTCGAAGGCTGGTCGTTACCTGGATGTTTGCCTCTTTTTATCTAAAAAGCTAAATATAAATTTTAACAGTTTAATCGCTACAAGTGTACATCACGAACTTATCTTCCAAGAGACCTTGTGCGTCGTCGTGTTCTAGGTTGCAACGGTAACGTTCACTTGCAACGGCACGTTGATGACAAAAAGAATATTGTTGCACTTGAAACGTAAGGTCTATACAATAAGGAAATTTTTTCTTATTATTCCATAATTAAACGTAAATAAAAACAATACGCGCGATAGTATGTAATTCATGTAATGAATTCAACAGAAAACACAAGAAGTATCAACTTTGTTGCTTCATTATAGCCTGAATTCCGAAAAGAACCGAGTGTAATCTTCTATTTATCAGAACTATATATTTTCTTAAACAAGGCTAAGCACGAATAATTTTGAATATTTTTGATACTGCAAACAAAGACGAATGGTTTTTTTCGATACTTGTTAGAGACTGGTTTTTCTTTCGACTTGCTTCTACCTCTTGCATATCTAATCAAAATGAATCCTGTTATATAATAGCAGTTCTACAACCGCTATATGGGTTATCTGGTAGGAAATTATTAGTAGGTATGAAAAAAATTATTCATGCTTTACATTTTGTTTATTTGTGTGCGTATATATGAATACATAAATAAGTTACCTTGTACCCTGAACGCGCCATTCTATTTGACACCTTAAAAAAAAAAGTGAATCTCTGACGTCTGACGCGTTGTACTTGACTTTAAAATATCGCAAGAGAAAAATTTTGCAAAACTTCTGACATCTTCTTTCGAGTGTTTAATATATTTTGTGGTTTCTTTCAAAAACAAAAGTTTTATATGATTTTTGAAGAGTGATTCGAAATTCGTACTGACCGCCTTACAGACTTATAGGATTAGAATAAGGAGTAATATGTACGAATTGCGAGAAGTATCCGAACGATGCGAAGACAGCGACATGTGACAGTAGTATCACATTGTTGTCGTTGACAAGTTTTATCCTTGAGAAGAACAAATGTCAAACGTTGACTCCATGTACGGTAAAAAAATAAAGAGAAACTGGTAGGAAAATATAAAAATCAATTTTTATTCTCGATAAATCTCATTTTATTTTTAAACTTGTGTGTCTCTCACACTGGCATACGTTATTACCTAATTAACCGAGAAGGTGTAAAGGAAAAACAAGTAGAGTTTATTTTGCAGTCTAAAGAGGCTTACGTTATTGAAAATGGGAAATTCTTGCTGGGTCCTTACAGGATACCCCATAATCCCTATTAATCACATAATACTTATCTACATTTCTCGAGTTCACGCAAATACGTATATACACGTGCGCTGTACAATGCACAAATTTTCATAACGATCTCGATCGCGCATCAGCCCAACTTCGAACGACATCATCAGAAGTGCTAACGCCGAGAATAAGAGTGACTATTGAGATTGAGTAATCCACTTTGACGCATTTTCTATAATTCAAAACTCACATATTTCCAAACCATACCCGATACCCGTTGACAAATAAAATTGCCAGTGTCACTCATCTCTGTTTAACATCACCGTTTTATTGGTTTTTTTTTCTATTGCTGTTTGTATCTTTTGTTTGCTCGTATTTAATGACTATCTTTTTTTGTAAGATTTGCAAAAGCAAACTTTTTTTTCTCTCTTTCTAGGCAGCTAGTCGCTGAACTAGAAGTCTACTGTAGTACGAGACCAATCTTGCCAGGTGTCATACTGGGACAACGCCAATTGTACAGATAGTACTGAAGATTGCCATCGCCGATACCGAATTTGAGAGGCTCTAAGAACTCTTTGTTATCCATAAGATCGAGCGCATTGAACACGTCAAAGCCCAACTGTAAATAAAAAGATAGCGTGTTCAAAAATTGCGTTAAAAACCTAACCTCTGTGCGGTAAATAAATATAAGATAAATAAAAGATGAACTTACGTCGCGCGCGGATATCAGTGCGTCCATCATCAACTCGAGCCATGGCGTTGTGGTAGACACGTTATAAAAACTGTACGCGGCTTTGAGAGTTTTGTGTGTCTGATGATGCATAATGGAGCTCGGTAACGTATAATAACTCACCATGTCAGTAATCTTGCCTTCCTTCTCAACGACAAAACTATTAATAATGCCAGCTTGTGGCAAGAACCAATGTTTGAACTCTTCTACCGAGAATATCGGAGCGAGATCGAACTTCTCCAGATACTGCAAGACAAATCCGTTGTAAAGATCGATACTGCATATATATTGTGATCGATATGAGTGACTCATTTACTAGTACATATTTACTTCTGTTAGTATCTTATGCGCTTGCGATATATCCGTATAAACCAGTTTTCTAAATCCCGGTACTTTTGTGTTTTCTGGCAGTTTATATAGTTTTAAAGTTCTCTGCATCGTCATATTGCGAGTGAGATGAGAGAATTTGATGTCAATTAATTTCTTTGGATTTAAAGATCGATGCCAGTATCTATAATATAAATATAACAAACGTTTCATCATCTTATACAATAACTAAATAAAATAAATTTTAAGCGCCTTGCTGCACACAACCTGCATGTCGCAATCGGTTTTGGTAAAACAACACCGGCAGTGTACACAGCTTGAAAAATGCTCTTTAGATTCACTCTCCTGGTAATCTCACGTATTAATACAGGCGCCACTCTTTTCGATCTCAGTTTCTTGTGCACACACAAGAAATTTATTTCCACCATTGTTTGAGTACTAAAAATACGTTTACCATTATATTGCAAAACTGTAAAATTATTACCGATATGTAGATTGCTCACTGATTGTAAACACGTAGAGTAGCTGGAATGGCGGAAATAAAACCGACTAGACGTCCGCTCTTAGTCACTCGTACGCCGCAATGCCATTCTTTACACCAACCGGGAGGTTGCAGCGCCCATTTCAAAAAATTTGGAGGATAATCAAATCTAAACATTGCATCATCATCTTCCACATAATTTTCTGAAAGTAGTGTGTATAATTCTGATAAGACCAGAGGATCGTCTAGATTTAAGGTATCCCATTGAAAGTCCGGAGGTAGTGAGTATGGTTCAGCTCTAATAGATGTTTTATCTGGTTCAATTGGCTCATTGCGTACAATTTTCTCATCTGAAATAGAGATACAGATATAAGAATTTATTCTAATACACACATACGAAATGCAATAATACTACAAATCTCTGATTATTCACCCATTTTTGGTACTGGTTGTGTGCTCCAAAATTGATAAGGCTTTTGCATGGCTTCTTCCTGAGTTTTGGCAGGTTTTTGTTGCATGTTAAAAGCTTCCATCGCCATCTGGATATCCTTTATGGAAATATTGCACGGACTAGGCATTTCTGTATCGTCTCTGTTATTGTTATGATTTTCACTGGCTGCATGCGCCGCTTCTTTCTTTTTCTTTCGAGCTTCTCTTTTTTTAGCGCTACAATACAATTAAAGTTTTCTAGCATATATTAATATACAATACATGTATATTAATGCTATTGTTCTATGTATTAATTTTGTTTAGCGAGACTGATGATGATCTAAAATAAAGATCAAAACGTTCCTCTGTATGGACTACCTTCGAATTTATTCAAGCCACCTCTAACTCTGGGTTTTGCATGAAGACCTTCTCAGTATTACTAAGTTTAATTGTGCGCATTTGAATTTTACATTATTTTATTTCATGTACAAATATATGTTTTTATAAAATATATATGAAATGGTGATGTATAGAGGGTTGTTTTCGGGTTTTTGTCGATTATACCAATAATAAATTTGAAGTAAACAGCTGTACAGAACCAAGGTGCAGGATCTTGTGCAAATAATAATGTAATATGTGTCTAAACGTTTCTACCCATATATGAAATGTTCACGAAACGTCGGTATAAGAATGACACTAACGCGGTTCAAACCCGAAAAACATCTTTGCATGTTAATACAACACACTGCAAAAGCATCAAATATCAGATGTTTTTATACTTAAAATTTATAGTTTTACTTTAGCTGTTTACATTGTTAATATATTTTTGTTATAATGGTTTGTATACAATTAGCATTTTCTTTTTCTAGGTCTGTCTATTTGATATAAATAAATAAACAACTACAGCAGAAATATAGATTTGCAGACATAATTGTAGCAAAAAATACATAAACTCTTTTATTTATACAAATAGAAATTGACAGTGATCGATGAGCTGCGATTTTTTTATACACATATCGATTAAATGTCAGATAATGACATGAATTGCATTAGAACAAAATATATTTATAAGAATAAGTCGTTACAAAGAAATAAGAATGGATCACAGTTGATACAAGAGAAACACTATATAATCGATCCGGATATGTCCTCGTTTTATGCAAATTTCGCTGCGACAATAAGTCTAGAATAATCATTAATAGTTATGCGGCGGACGTGTCCGTGATTTGTTCACGGGGCATCCCTCAAACAAACATATATAGGTTAAGACGATGAAGTAAATGCTGAGTGGTGCTTCGCGATTCCAGTGTCCAGAGCGTATCTACCATTTTTTTCATGAAACGAAGCGTCCACCACGTACCTCTTATTCCGTGCATCCTTCTCATGCACCTCATCCTTTTTAGTTTCCCGTTCTGCAACTTGACTCTTCTCCTCCATTTTAATATAGATTTTCGTTGCGCATACAGTACAGCACTATTATAGTGACGCTGCTCAACAGTTCTTTCCAGATGGAGAGACCATTTCTACACATGCGTAGTAGTGTGGCATCACCAAACGCACCACGTCATGTCATGCACGCATTACGCATCGAACTCGTCACGCTTAAATAGGTGTCTAAGAATTATAACATTTGATAAAAATTATTGTTTCACTCATCATATAATATTTAACTAAGCTCTTTCACGTAAAATTTTAAAAAGTTTAAAGTATGCGATAAAAAAAGAAAACAATTACAAAGTTTTATACGTTGTCAAATAAATACATTTGATCATTCAAGTCTTCAACAATTTTCCGCTATAAAATTCAGCGTAGACAGCAAAAATCATTTAAAAAAATTTAGATGGTTCTTGAAATGTCTTGCACCACGAGTATGAGCACGAGTCTGTCGATGATGTCACGTGATCGAGTGCGCAAGTTTTCAAATGCGCACGAAATCTCGCGTGAAGGGATTTTTCTTTGTCAAATATGACTGCGGTATTCGGGGAAAACGGTGCGTGCGCATTTTCTTTCGAACGGTAAAATATATTGCGAGAAAACATGCCAAGATTTTAGTGTCAATAAATAACTTATCCATTTCAGATGCGATTACTTGCGATAAAATCACAGCATTTGAGTTTTTTGTTTTTATGATAAGTTTCTCTTCCGCTCTTCTTTTTATTTCTCTTTCATACAGGATACAAACACGTAAACCCAATTATGAAATTTTAAAATCATTGCACGCGTACACATGTAAAACATGTAGTCAAATTCTGATTGATTATCATTTGCAGTAATGATATCGTCGCATCAACTGTGCCAGTAACTTTAACATGCATTATGCGTGAATACGATAATTTGTTCATCTCCGGTCTCTCATTTATTCAAAACGATGATCGTGTATCAAATTATTGAAGTTATTAGATATATTCTTTCGTTATGCAATAATTAACCAACGCAATAATAATTTATGTTATATCAGTTTCTGCGCCACGCTGCGCGTCAAGTAAACGCTGAAGTTCCTCGTGTATAAACTACAAATTACAGCAATTTCCATCTCCAATTTACATTACAATTCATCCCGTAATAACCCTACTGTTTTCGCCGAACCTGGAACACGCTATTAGGCTAATTACTCTCTCTCTCTCTCTCTTTCTTTCATCACTTGTTCAAATTACTTGTTTTGTGCGGCGAAAACAAATTTGTCGCGAGCGTGCCACGCACGCACGCGCATATCAAAGCATTTCACTTCGAGAAACATTAACCGCAGAGTTGTTATTAGAGTCTCGCCTGCATTGTTTACTTGACGAAAATGTATTCTAACTATGAATCAGTAACGCCGCGTACAATGAGAAACTGGCGTGATATATGTTTATTAATTTTGCGCAATCGCAATTGATTACGGTTATTTACATTGTTTGTTCGCGCGTGATTCTCGAACGTGACATCGCACAATGTCGTTATATAGTGTCGCGCAATCGATCGAATCAATCACATATCGATTTTCATATCTCATCACAGTGAATTAATTAATATACATACCTATATAAATACATGTGCATATTTATCTTATATGTACAGAGGAGTGCACCATATCGTGCCGCGTCAGGGGAAGTATTTCTCGGAAATTTCTTTTTCGGCTGCCTCTACTACCGCGCGCCGTTC